>JAIUZE010074795.1:34176-120975 GCA_022085475.1 Heliosperma pusillum
AGTTCATTCTATAGACAATGTAAAAAGCGGTTCAACAAAAATATGCTCGTATTTTATTTTCTCATGCTTTGTTATGTAACTGTTTTTTTATTTTCTTCTTAAATTATCTTTTGTTTTCGGCGTTTTTGCAGGAAAAATGAGATAATAGGTATGGTGATTATGAGCAAATTGCAGGCTATCAATTTCCGTCTTTTTTTCTTCAATATGTGCTCAACAACCAATTACAGGCTGCCACATATTGGGTCACCAATTGTGACAGAATGAACTCCAAGAGATCATGGGATGACCTCCAAGAGGTCATGGGTGCCAATGGGTCATGCTAATTTGGTGGTTAATGTGGGATTAAGGTGACCCAGCAAGGTCATGACCTCCCTGTAAGAATTATTATTATATTAATATTTAATTCTCTATTGTGTGGACCTAATTACTGATATTAGTTGCCTTAATTAAATAATGGTTAAATATATTGTTTCGGGTTTTTATTAGGAGTCCTAGTTTAAGTAGATTATGGTAAGTAGTTACAGGCTATTTACATAACTGACTACTTATTCCATAAAGCCCCTCCTGCCACCTCTCTATATAAGTACACCTGTTTGTGCTTTAGCCTAATTCATTCATATCACCAACACACAAGAAAGAAAGTGAGTTAGAGAATAAGGAAGGTAGGAGAAGGCAAAGCAATAAGGGTTTATTATTTATCTTTCTCAAGTAACTTTATTATCAGATCTGATGGCTGCACCACGTAAGTATCTTTCAGTAATTATCGTTATAATCAAGATCCTATAATTTATGTCTACACTCCCTCATGACCTTGCTTGGGGATGGTCTAAGGGGTTATTTGGTTTGTTGTAGCACGTAGATATTATAAATTTATAATGCCTCGATAATTTTCAAATGATAAAACTAGACATGTTTAGTTAAATATAAAAACAAATAATGGGAATTTACATCATATTATTGAACATATTTACATAATTAATTGAATTTGGACTTCATGTTTCTGAGTTAAGAACAAGTTTCAATATTTTAAACTGAACAAGCTTTAAGTCAAATAACTTTACTATCAATAGGTGTAAATGTGTAATTGTGTAAAGATGTCACAATTCTCATTGTAGACGGGCGAATTGTAGATGGATTGGAATCTGTCTCACAAAATTGCAAGTGGAGTGGTTTCTCATTGTAGATGGGCATATCCGTCTAAAATAATTTACTATCAATTTGGCCTTTAACACGAGTATTATAGTAAAGTAATATGGAATGAAAATTGACATATTGATGCGAAAAGGAATCGATATTGGGCTTCTTAGAAATTGATTTCAGGTAGATGAAACATATGTAAAACAATGCGCCAAGCAACATTGATGGCTTGATGCATTGTTATTACATCCAAATATAGATATGATTGTAACAAGTTGAGGTGATCATGGACCGGGCTAAGGCAAAAAAAAATAGCTCGTTGATAAGATTGGGCTGGGCTGGGCCAAATGTATGGGACTAATTTGTAAGCCCAAACCTAGCCGAAATGGGCAAGATTGGGCCTTTGGGCTAAAATGGGCTTTTCGAGTCCTAAGATTTACGACTTGTCTAGTGAGATAAATTGCCTCAAATCTGCCACTAAAACCAAAAATACATGCTTATATTATATAAAATTAATACAATAGGTTGAACGATAATATAACCGCATGCGACTTGCTCGATAAAAGATAGATATAAACAAATATAACAATTTTAGATAGCATAATCAT
Organism: Heliosperma pusillum; assembly: GCA_022085475.1. Taxonomy (NCBI): domain Eukaryota; kingdom Viridiplantae; phylum Streptophyta; class Magnoliopsida; order Caryophyllales; family Caryophyllaceae; genus Heliosperma; species Heliosperma pusillum. The sequence continues at coordinate 35,922 of JAIUZE010074795.1, forward strand.
GAACTCATATGTATAACTTATAATAAAAATACATTGTCTTTTAACTTTGTAATGAAATATACATGGATCTTTAGTAGTTTTTTAAACATTTTATTACTAGTTTTATAAATAAGTCTCACAAAATTGTCCTCTTTAATAAATTTGGGCCGGGCCGGGCCAATTTTTGGTCAATGCTTAGCCCAAAACCTACCCTAAATTTCATTGGGCCTTTTTTGGCGGTATATAGCCCTGTTTTGGGTTGGGCCGGGCCACTGAGCTTGGGCCATTTAATCCGCCATCGAATCTCAATTGTCGTGTTCGTGTCAACCCATGGCCCAATAGGCAACAAGCCCAAACCACCATACTCTTCCGAAATACTCCCTATCTAGGGATGACAATGGATAGGATCTGGATAGGGTCCTATAAGATCCAGATCCATATCCATATTGTATATGTTGGATCCAGATCCGCCCCATATCCGCAGGGTCCAAAATTTTCAGATCCATATCCAGATCCGTGGATCAGGGTAGGATCAGGGTCCCAAATGGATCTAATCGTTTTCAAATATTTTATTAAATTATTCATCTTTTAAATGTAATTTTTCGATTAAAATTACATAAAATGTATTAGAATGTTTAATAAGACTATAAGTATACATTATATCGACATTTAACCTAATAAAGTAACTAACTACCGCGTAACTTATTATTTGGATGAGGAAAAAGTTTATTTACAAATATTTAAATTGTATTATAAATTAAGAATGACCTGTGAAATAAGTAAAATGACATATGAGAGTTGATTAAATTAGAAAATATTAGCATTATAAACTTTAATTATCCTTATATAATTAAAAAAAATAAAAGATAGGGATCCGTGGGTAGGGTCTGGATCTTAACAACAAGATCCATATCCAGATCCGCGTAAATTTTTTAGGATCCATATCCGACCTATATTCACTGGATCCATAAAAATGAGATCCATATCCGCTCTACCATGGTCTGAATCCGCGGATCTGGTCCTGGATCCATTGCCATCTCTATCCCTATCTCTCACCTCCACAAATAAAATCCCTTCATTCATAGATTCACAAAAGAGAGAGAAAGAGAAAGAAGAAAGAGAGAGATAGAGAGATATTTTGAGCAGTGAAGAACTCAACAATGGCGGCAGCGGACGTGGAAGCAGTAGACTTCGAGCCAGAAGAAGACGATCTCATGGACGACGACACGACCGCTGTCGCAGTTGCCGACGACGATGAATCTCCACGCGCCGCCGTTCAACCTCGGTTAAGGTCAGCCGTAGCCGGTGGTTCATCCGACGCGCCGTTGAAAACTAAAGGTCGTGGCTTCCGCGACGAAGCGGAAGCCGAGCGTAATAGCCGCTTAGCTGCTCGTGATTTTGATTCGCTTGACTCTCATGGTGGTGGGCCCGGTCCTGCTCGCTGTAGGCCCCATACTCACACTCTTTTTCATAATTTGTTATTTAATTTTATGTTTTTGATTGGTTTTCGTGTTTTTGGCTTGTTTGAATGTTTGTAATTTTGATTTAGGGTGAATTGTTAGGGTTTGTAGATTTAGTTAATCGATTGATTAGGAAAGTATTTACGAAGTCCGACATTGTATGCTAGCTAGATTATCTCTGTGTAGTTGTCGAGTTGGCTATCGTTGTAGAGTTGGGCCTTGTTCTGAGGGAAGGAGTCGGAAATGAAGGGGGAATCAAGGAATTTGTTTCCCCTCCTGTCGGAAAAAATTGGAAGAGACTTCATTCGTTTACCCACTTTCGTGTCCTTCATTCCCTTCCTCTAGACGTCTCTCTTGAAAGGCTCGAATGTTATCCAAGCTCATTGTTTGGTTGTGTTTGAATACGGGAAGTTGAGGGAAAGGGAGGGGTGGGAATGGAGGGAAAGGAAAGGGAAGGGAAGTGAGGGAGAATGGAGCGAGTATATTGCCTCTAGAAGGGATATTGAGGGAATTACCTTCCCTTCCTTGCTAATCCGTCTAACTCTATTTTCTTTGGGTGTGTTTGAATACGAAAAGTTGAGGGAAAGGGAGGGGTGGGAATGGAGGAGAGGAATGAAAGGGGAGGGAATTGAGGGGGAATGGAGCAAGTAATTTGCCTCTAGAAGGAAAAAGGGAAATTGAGGGAATCATCTTCCCTTCCTTGCTAATCCGTCCAACTCCATTTTGCTAACTATACAATGGAAATTCTCTCCATCAATTTCACTACTCTCCCTTTCCCTCTAACTCTTTCTGTCCAAATGACGGGCTAGGGTTTGACGTTAGAGAGGTTTAAACACAGATTAGGGAGCAAAGGGTTAATGATATAGGTTACCTTCGAATAAAAAAGATCAAATTCTATTAAGTAGAAAATTTGAATTTTCATAACTTTGGGGTGACACTCCCTGCTAGCTCTCTCACTCTGCCACGGTTGATGCTGCGGAAATTCATGCTCTTTGTTCTTTTAATTTTTTTTTATGGTCGTGGATATGTTTAAAATGTTAGTAGGGTTATTTGACGAATTTGAGAGACTAGGTTCAAGATATCAACTAATAGAGTAATGTAATGTAACATCCAAGTTTGTGGAAGTAATGCTCTAAGGAAATTTTGGGCCCCTGTTTTCAAACCCATTAAGCACTCTAATAGACATGCCACAGAAGGTAAATCTTCCGCATGCCAAATTTCACTCAATAGGCGTTTTTTAGTTGTGTATAAGTGCCATTGGCTCTGCTTCTTGAGTGGTCGATGTAATGTATTTGTGACTTTAAGCTGTGTGACTATCAGTTGATTTGGTTTGCATTTGCTTCTTGAGTGCGACAATCAAATGAAGCACACTAAAGATATAAAGAAAAATATAGGGTTCTTTTAATTTGCTGTTCATGTTAGTTTAATAGCCACTCATTGATCTTTCATGTTTATCGGGAAAAATGATAAGATCCTAAGCTTTTTTGAGTTCTATTTATCACTTTTGAGTCACATGGAGATAAATGATACAGCTTTGAAAGTGAACCATCAGTAAGATTGGATTTGGATTTGGATTATACTCATTATTGGCAATTTTAAGCTATCTAGTTTTTGAGGAATAGCTTCGAGGTAGGTTGGGGGCCCCGGATACGAACAGTTCAAGTTGCATCAACAATATCTATTTTTATGTTATTTTACATATGTTTGTGAAGAAGTAGCTGACTTTTCTGGGTTACTGCAGCAATTGAAGGCTGGATTGTACTCGTCACGGGAGTGCATGAGGAAGCACAAGAGGAGGATCTTCATAATGTCTTTGGAGAGTTTGGCCAGCTGAAGAATCTACATTTGAATTTGGATCGGCGTACTGGGTTTGTTAAGGCAAGAACTTAAAATTTCAATTGAGTTTTGATTATTGTATTCGCCATCGACCACTCTTTGCTGGTGAAATGACCACTCTTTGCTGGTGAAATTTTCATTTTGCATTCCCTTTCTCTTCATGCTAAGAAAATTTCTGGAGTGGCTGAAGGCTTATTGAGTATTCACTCTGTGTGCTTCCTTATATATTTTTCCGATTTTAATTAAATTTCCAATAAAATTGGTTCCTTTTCTCTCCTTGTGCTCCCTTTGAGGTGGGCAAATCTCATGTTTGTCATCAGCTGCTGGAGCTTGAACTTTTAGTATATGGCCCTACTGGATCTTCTGCTCTTGTCTCTAGTGTTTTTCATTTAGGTTGAACACACTGTTATTGATGAGTCAGCAGCCACTTGAGTTGAGTTTATTGCGTGGTATACCTATATTTAAGTGTGAAATTGAATTTTTGTAGCTTTCGATCTGTTGTCCAGAAAATTTTTGAATAACTGTATTCTAGGGTTTACTTGCCCACGTGTTTGGTTCTGTAGGTTTTAGCATATGCTTTTTTGTCTGGTGTGTTACTTGACTGAAGCGCGGTATCCGCGCATTTAATTGCCTTTACAAGTCCTTTATCTAATTATATTCTGTGTCAAAATCTGTTTTACTAATGAGTGGACTACTGGACTTAGCTACTTGTTACCGTTGTACTTATTGATACTTTGTGGAGGATTACGGTTTTGATGTACAGAGTTGTTTGCTGAAGGTCTTTTTGTCAATTGTCATCCATTATCCGAAGTGGACGTCTCTTAACATTGTGCATTTAAGCTGTAAATTTTTTTCCTTGGGTTTATATTAGTTGATTCTTCCAAATTTAAGTATGGTGTTTTGCTGAGGCCGTATCTTTTACTATTACCTCTCTTTCAAGTGTTTTTATTAATTTCTAATACTTGGCTGCTTGACGGCAAATTTACCTCCAGGGATACGCACTGATTGAGTATGAGCAGTTTGAGGAAGCACAAGAAGCAATAAAGAAGCTGAGTGGTGCCACTATGCTTGATCAAACGATAAACGTTGATTGGGCTTTCAGTAATGGCTCATACAAGAGGAGGGGTAACCGCAGAAGGTTGGTAAATTTAACTATATCGATTTAGCTTTCAGATGTCGGAATGGACTTTGTCATGACTAGGTGCAATTGTGCTCTAATGCCTCTAGTGAGGCTCTGGCTTAAGCTAGTCTAGGAAGGGTTGGAGGTGACAAGTGGAGAGTAGAGACAGTTTGATATGAGAGATCTGAGCAATATATTTGAAAAGTTGTGAATTTTGGCAAAAGAAACTATATCCCATTGAATATTCGGGTTAGGATTCTTGTAGGGATACCAAATTTGCTTGAATGTCATTTCTTTTCCATATGGGAACTGTTTGAGACTTGATCACTTGAGTGTGCTTAATAAGTTCTGTATGAATATCTTTGGGTTAAATGCTATGGATTACTCCCTCCATTCCATAGTTATTGTCCCCCTTTCTATTTTGGGAGGATTTGAGGAAAATGGGTAAATGATCTATTCTACCCCTAGAATTATAGAAAGTTTAGACAATAAGATTGTGGTGGGGAGGGGATAGTTAATAATCTAGGGGCAATATTGGATATTCAAACTTTTTCTTTACTACATTTAGCAAGGGGACAGTTATTTTGGGATAAATTGAGCAAAAGGGGACACGAAAATTGGGATGGAGGGAGTATTACATGCTCACAGGTATGGATTATCAGTGTTGATTATTACGATAATTTATGTAATACTTTGGTTGCATGGTACATTAAGGTCCTAGGTTATTACTTTTTGAACTTGTTAAAGAGTTGAGGCAATGAGATTTGAGTATAATGGAACATGGATGAATAGCAAGATGTTTATTTAGAAAATCATAATGATAACTGGGTGTCTGATGGAGGTAATGATCGTATGAAGACATAATGCTTAAGATTATCGTAGATACTATCGAGTGATAATAACGTTTGAGGAATTTATAGGCTATGTTGCTCGGACTCGGGTACGAAGTACGGATACGGGTACGAATCCTTGTGTCGGACACTTCCATCCCAAAATTCAAGGACACGCGGATACGAACAAATAGTGGATACGACATTTTTTGGACACGGTCAAAGTATCCAATTTTCATAATCAGACACGGTCAACTTGTATCCAAACTCATATTTGGACACTGTCAACTTGTATCGAAATTCATAAATGGACTACATTCCCATCAAAAGTACGGATACGAGAAAATAATACAATTGCAGGAGTTGACTTATTTATAGAAAAGATCACGATATTTTATTACCAAAGTAATATTATTAGACTACATTCCCATCAAAAGTACCTCAACCTTATTTTCATACGTAATATATAAAATTTGTAAGTAAATTCCATGATGTTATTTCTCAAGTTCTTCCGCAGTTCTGCCGACACCTATTCAGATGATAGGATACCCATTCTTAGCGTTCATTTTGTTCAACATTTGCCCATATCCTTTCATATTCTACTTTGTTATCTATCATATATTGACAATAGCTAATGCATAATTTTTCCCCTTCTGGATTACCAAGAAAATGTTGTTGAATTTTTGAATACGAGCTAACAAAAGTACGATTGCAATGTTTACATCTCCAAGACTTTCCGTCTCCTCTAATTATTTCGTCATACAGCGGTTGTGTAGAAGCCATTTTTATGTGATTATTCTGATTAATATATATTTTTAATAAAATAATGTATGCAGTATGACTCTATTAAGATAGGTTCCCTATATATAATATAGATTAATAATTAATGGGTCTACAACTCTAGGGAACCTATACATGACTAGTATGACTATTGACTACATATTTATGTAGTATTATATTTCATTTCCAAAAAAAATTACATTCCCAAGCATTAAAGCAACGGCATCAATTTTCTATTCCCCAAATTTCTATCTTCTTCCCCAGACCCCAGTTTCCTATCTCCTTCTTCCCCAAGTTCTTCTCTTCTTCTGCAAATCTGCAATGGTGAAAATAATTAACTTCAGTAAAAAATTACCAATTTTTAATTTTCTTCCACTCTTCCATGATATCAAGCACAAATTCCGAATCTTTCCTGGTTCGTGGCACAAACTCCGCTCCGTTCCTAATCTTTTTTGACGAACTAAACTACAGAGGTGTCCGTTTCTCAGAATGGCGACCGGACACGAATCCCGTGTCGGTATCCGTGTCGGGTCGTACTGACACGGGTACGGGGGGGGGGGGGGGGGGGGGGGTCCGAGTTTCATAGTTTATAGGGAATGTAACACTTTGGTTGCATGGTACATTAAGGTACAATCCATGTTAGATTTTTGTGTGGTGGTAAACCAGGAGACTTGGTAAAAAAATGTATTATTCAAAGTTGCTCTGTGTTTTATCAAAGGATTATGATAATTACAGTTTGGAAAGAACTCTAGCCACTGTTGAAGGAATAAGAAGAATGAATCATTAGTATTAGTGTGTTATGTGATTAAGGGGACTGGTAACTATGATTTCACTAGTTGCTACAGAGGTATGTGATAATAACTTTTGAGGAATTTATAGGGAAATCGTTGAGCTTTATAGGGTGAATAATGTGTTAAAAGACAGGTTTTGAGAATTTATAGATTGAGATTTGAGTGATTAAAACTAAGAAGCTAGTAGGAGTTGTTGCACTTAAGATTTAATAGAACCGTAGGATTTAAGATTAATCAAGGAATTACGATTTCAAGAATTAGGATCTAAAAGTACTATTGTGAGACCTTGAATATTTTATATTTAACTTAGTATATTTTCATTCTTTTCTAATTGGCAATTTAAATACTCTTATTGACCATTATTCGTAGACTCATTACTCTTTGTTGATAATTAGAGGTTCCTTCCCTTGCTACCCTCCATTAAGTCTTTAAAATCCTAGTTGGTTTGTTCCCTTCTTGTAGTATCTATCTAACTTAGTTATGAATGTTTTTCGAGAGATGTGATAAATTGCTTAATGATTTATGGGACGCTTGGAAATTAAATAAGTCCTCTCATCTGATTGGTTTTATTGTCTTCGAGTTGAAATATGGAGTATCTGATTAGTGATATAATTGTTGAATTAGTGATATGTATATATAATTGGTTTATGCTTGAAAGCAGAGTAATGATTTTGAGGTAGGTCGCTCTAACTTAGAATGTAAGCCCTTGATTAAAACAGGAGAGGTTCTATTTGGGGTATAATTCTTTGATGAGTGCTGAAGGATGAGACCAGTCTAGCAATTATTAATATGGTGGCGTCCTAGCTTAAACTCTTAAAGTACATTGTGAAGATGTGTATTATTGAAATATATCAACGACTGAAATGTATTGAAATATAAAGTAGCCATATGCTATAAACTAAAGACACATATAGAAGATGTATTATTGGTTATAATTATAATTGGTGATCATCGATATTAAGGTACATTGTGAAATTTAGATGAAGGGAGCTTTCACTGATCTTAGTGATATTTAATAGTGACCTCTGAACTTATTTAAGGCAATTTGACGGCAAAGTTAGTAGAAAATTACAAAACCTTAATCTTTCTTTGAATACTGTTTCATGGATTGGTGGCAACTTCTAGGGTTCTGAGAGGAATTACATAAAGACGATTTTGTGATCATGGAGTGTGATTATTAATTATAGGTGGATGATTTAACCTTTGAGAACAAGTGAGAGAATAAAGATAAAGGTTTGGGTTTAGAGTTGATATATATTTGGAGTTTCCGTTTAAAATTGTGACCATCAGATCCAATGGTGAGATAGATAGTGACGCTGCGACCTGATGGCTTTTGGGATCAAAGTTAGGAACAGTAATAGTAGCCTATGAATTGATTTTGAATAAGGGATTTGGATTAATATGAGTTGTTTTAACGGTGATTTTAGGTGGGCACTAAATTGGTAATTGGTAGCATCCTAAGGGTTGGTCAATGATGTCGGCGTATGTGATTATTAAAGCCAGAGTGTGCAGAGGTAGTCTTGATGAGAATGTGTCATGCTCGCTTTAGCGATTGATAACCCTCTTGTTTCCCTATTAGGTGGTACCTATATCATAGTTACTTTTGAACTTACGCATTTTATGTAGGGAGCATATTATATTCTTACCCTTATCTTTATTTGTCATGAGCAACATTTCCAGATATAAATTACGTTTTTTTTTCTTCTCTCAAGTTTCTATTAGTCAAAATATTTTTACATTTGAATATCATGGAGTCAAAAGTACTTCACTTTTGTACTGATTATTGTGCTTTAATTCCAAGTTCTTGCATATTTGCAAACCTTTGATGTGTTTAAGTAAAGCTGTTTTTGAGAAAAGTTTCAATCCTACTTTGATCGATTTCCTTGCTATCTAAATGAAAATGTACCTATATACGTTTTCTTTATACGTAAGTTTTCTAGTGGTTTGACACTCGGAGTTGTGTGAGGGGACGCCTCCATACGATGTATGGTCCATACGACTAATTACATTATTTTTTCCTTTTGTGTGGAGTTGTGGGAATCCAAGTCCCTCGCTATAAGGTTTCTCACGATCAATCTCACTTTATCTTGCACCTTAATTACTCGTTTTATGATAACTAACCTACTAGCGAACTTCAACCTTATCGTCAATTGTAATTAATATATTTTCTTATTGAAAAATTATTAAAAAATGGTATTTGTCTGCCTTGTATGCTATTTTGTGGGAGAGCTCTGCTTGCTTTACAAAGTGACCGTGTGTATATTTGATTTGTGAACGCCTACCACTTTGCCTTATAGATTTCCGGACTTCCTCTCCCCCCCCCCCGGGTCTAAGGGTGTCAATTGGTTGGGTTAGTTTATCAATGTGAAGGATTTGAGTCTTTCCCTAATCCTTATTTCACTTATTTTAGTACCCTGAGCTCACAAGTGCTTACTCTAGACACAGCTCCATTTTTGTACATGTGTCACATGTTCTTATTGTCGATGCAGATCACCACAACGTGGTCACAGATCAAGGAGTCCTCGGAGGAGGTATTAGCCTGCTGGTTGACGGTGGCAGATGCAGATACTTTTTGTGGGTTTGAAGTTTGCTCATTGTCCAGCCCTTAACTGCTTCACAAATTCTCGTATCCGTGAAAGAGTGGCGTGTTTAACCGTTGATGAGTAAAATGTTTCCATTGTATTAACTTAGCTTTATATTTGCGTTAGTGAACCTTGAGCTTTTTCAAATTGTTGTGTTTTGAAACTCGGTTGTCTACTTGTCTGTGTGAAATGCTAATACCATGTCTATTTAATTTAATCAGCAAGGGTTAATTCGGTAATTCCCCTTGATGTGTGTTACTAACTTACTATGACGTCACGGCTTCTGTCATCCTGGCATACCTGTTAGGTTATGCTGCGTTTGTTTATTAGGTGGTGAAATTGTGCACAAGAGACTGAGAATGTCACGATGTGACGAGTTTGAAGCAACAGCAATAGATTATGCTGCGTTTGTTTATTCGGAAATGGGTAATATGCAAAGAAATTAAAAAAAAATACTTGTTAGGTTTTGTGTGATGGCTACGACCTACGAGTACGCAAACTACAAGTAATCAAATCTCAAATGAGGGTTCATGTTCAATATGGTCTTCAAAGTTATAATTTCATTCAGCAACAAAATTCATTAGATATTACTTCATCAATTGTTGCAGCATCACGCTAAAATCATTATCTTCCGAGTCCATTTATCGTATATCTTTTGAGAAATGGACGTAACATAACTGTGTAGTTCAATGGATGGATCTGTCCGAAATATGTAGTTCCCTGGATGGACTAAACCGTCAACATATTGTAATCGAATGTAGGCTTGAGCCGAATGTTAGTCGGCTTAACATTGTCGGAACCTGCTTCTTCTGTGGGCCATAGAAAAGTATATTAACAGGTTAGATTTATGCAAATTTCCAAAAATGCAGTGTCCGTACACAATACTCTTGCGTGTTGGACGGGATTGGTCTAATGGGTCACCTTGTTCATGAACAACATTGATTAAAGTTACTGGTTCTTCATATTACACCGCCTGCCTCTCTAACCTTGATCTACAAGAATGATACTCTTTTTCAAAAGACATAAGACCGGGAATAGAGGAGGTACATACCCAGTCCCTGGTCTTGTACAAAAATTACAACATCCAGACGTAACCATTTTCATTGTTTGTTTTCATCTAATACACCATTCTCAACTCGGTCTTCATATCCATGGTAAGAAACTTCAACCATGGGCCTCGGAACTGGACGGCCTTCAAAGTCAGCTGGAAAACATTCAAAATCGGGCCCAAAATTGAACTTGACGACACAGTTTGGTTGATTGGGGAGGGTATACATTGATGCTGCAGGATAGTAGCGTCCACCATACAGATCCTTAAAAGCAACTCCTTGACAAACACCGTTCTTGAAAAATAATATCTCACTCCCTGCACCAGTAAATACTCATTACACAGGATGAGCAACTACCCGAGACTACAATTAAAACCCGAGGGGAGGGTTGCAGACTTGTAGGCACTAAAACTTTAATAGAGTACCAAAATATATGAAAATAAGTATTTTGGGTTGATGACAAACTTTTGCTCAAGTTTTTGAGGAAAACCAGAAGAATAGCAGCAAGATGCAACTCAGTAAGCATATCACAACAATACCAAATAAAATTTCAATCCCAAAGTAACACGTATATTCAGTGCCGATTACTAATCTTCCAAGAGCATTTTACTTAATGTCTTTCAACCCCATTTGATGTGACTGTACATCATAACATTGAAGAGTGTGGAATTTGGGTTTCATTGTCACCCTTGCTAACAAAATCTAAGGAACTTGTGTTATACTTCGTATATTTCAGCACACATCAGTACATTCTCCACCCGAAAATAGAGGTCATGTGTTTAGAACTTCATATTTCCAAATAATTAGCATCCTACACAACAACATTACCCCGGTGCCTCAAGGGCTTGGGGGGGGGGGGGGGGGGGGGTTCGGATGTACGTAGCCTTACCCTTGTGTTAGTAATTCCAACTGCTATCACTTTAAAGCTTAAATGTGCACCTAAAAAGTCCTAGGGAAACTGATCACCTGACTCTCTATGAGTTTAAATAAGTTGTTGTATATCAGGTACACACTTATATTTAGGAACTTCCTTAGTCCTCTCTATTCAGCTGTTCAAATAGCTTATAGAAAAGCTAAAGACCCACTCCAAGATGCTATTCATCAGCCAAATCAGTATAAATTCTAATTGCAATCCCAACAACACACACTACTACGCCACAAACATTCTAACATGGATTAAGGTCCCATGAGGGTTATTAGCATTAGCATCCCAAACCGGTCTCTTTGTCTACTACTCCGTAAAACTTATCAATTATCCTTTATGTGAACTGAGTACGGACGAATTTAGAGGGAAGGAGATGCGAGTGAAAGGAAGGGAACGAGAATAGACAAAATGGACGGATTCGTTTTTCTTCCTACAAGGGACAACAAGATAAATCACATCCTTCCTATGAAATGATTTTCGTCTATTCTTCTCTCCTTCCTCTCCCTTAATTTATCTCCACTCTATCCCCTCCCCCTCCCCTCCTCAATGTGTATCCAAACACGGGCTAACAAAAATCAACATTCAACACACTTGGGCAATGCAATCTTGTTCTAAACCATAGGCATCTCTTAACCAACAACCAATAGCAAGTCAAGCAAAAACGAATCATTGTTTCTCACAAGCAACACTATTTACTACCTACAACCTACAAACTAGTCAAAGTTAGACACAATAGAAACAAAATATCAACAAGTAAAACCTTAGGAAGACGGTAACAAACAATTGGAAAGGCTAAAGAGTAAAGCCCCTAACTCACCAGGAACACACTTAGGAGGATCCTCCTTAATATTACTAGCACAAACATACTTTTGCCCCTTATACAACACCAAATGTGGCCCCTTCGGAGCAAAAGATTCGCCTTCCGGTAAATTAATATAAAACCCAATAACATCCCCTTGTTTATACCCTTCTTCCCCATACTTCTCCCTCAATGCCTTATGCACCTTACTCCCATCAATATCCCTATACCCGAAACTATTCCCATCATACCCCACAGGCGCTTGCAAGTCCCCTCTCTCGTTCGACCACCCAAGCCTAGTATGACCCGAATCCCCTAAATGCACCACCTTTATCTCGAAATACCAAGCCCCTTCACTCACCCCTCGTGTCGCCCTCACCATCCTATACCCTTTACAACTCCCGGCACTCAGCCTATCCTCACTCAACTCAACTTTCTCAGCCTTGCACACCTTCGAAAGGCAGATTTTCGCCTCTGGATTGTCGTCATTTTTGTCAGGAAGTCTTGGCATTGGCGTGACCAACACTTCATTCTCCGCTTTTGGAGGGGATTGGTTGTTGTTATTATTATTGCCACCATTTTTGGCCTTTTTCTTGCCTTTCCTCGAAGTTGGCTTCGTCCAGACACTATTGCTCTTACTCTTGCTCTTTTTTTTCGACGATTTCTTGCCCGCATTGTCATTAATGGCCGCATCAAGGTGGTCAAGGGTGGGAGATTTCTGCTTCTTCGAAGCTGGAGTTTCCATTGTCGTTTCATCATCGTCTTCTTCCTCCTCTTCTTCTTCAATGTCTTCTCCTTCTGATTTCTTCATCTCAAAACTTTCATGTATCTCAACAACATTGTTGTTATTGTTCTTGTGCTCGCTTTCGGAAATCGAATCAGATGACATTTCTTCTACTGCTAATGCTTCAACTTTTCCACTGGCTTCCAAACCTAAAGCTTCCACCTTTCCAATACGTTCCGAGCCTAACGATTCCTCAATCAAAGCAGTTTCCGAACCTAAAATATCTGTTGTTGTTTTACCTAACGCGTTCTCCATTCCAGAAGCATCCGAACCTCCTTCCGCCATTCCACAAGCTTCCAAACCTAAAACTTCCGTCATTTCACAAGGATTCGACTTTTCACCAGCTTCCGAACCTAGAGCTTCCGCCATTACAACATCTTCCGAACCTAAAGCTTCCGCCATTCCAGTAACTTTTGAACTTAGAGCTTTCGCCATTTCAGCAGCTTCCGAACCTAAAGCTTCAGTCAAGTCCTCTTGCTCCGCTTTAGTTGCTGAATTGTCAGTAGATTTCACGACCATTGGTTCGACATCCGGTTCGGGTTCGGGTTCGGGTTTAGGTTCGGAATTCGCTGAAGCTACAGTTGATGGAACAATTACAGGTTCAGCGGTTGAAGATGTCGTCGGTGGGTTCGGGTCAAGGTCCGAAATTAGGTTCGGGTTTGGAGAAGGAATCATTTCTTCGGATACGTCATCGTCGTCGTCGTCGCGGTACGCATTTTGAAGAGTCTCCATTTGAATTTGGGGATTTTGTTGTGGAATCAGGAATTAGGGTTTATCGATCGATTTGGGATTTTTAATGCTACTGCAGACACTGAGATTCTAGAAAATAATTTGAATTTGTATTTTTAGTATTCGATTCTTTTCGTTTCTTTTTAGCGGTCATTTTACATGGGAACTGCAAGTTTAAGTAGAATCGTTAAATAATGACATGACAAAAAAGGAATAACGTTATGAACCTGAAACGAAATTAACGACTTTAAGTTATGATTTACGAAGATGAGGTTTGATGATCTAGTTATATAGGTAAGTCCATATACGAACACAACACGAGATTAAATCCAGCTGTGTCTGAATTAGATTTTCTAAATACAAAACCATATGAATAAACTGGTTGTTAAATTACCCTCAATTATTTAAATCCTCCACACATAGATATACTTACACTTTCACTAACTTATTTGGGTTGAGGCTTGATGCGCATTTATTTATTTAGGTCTACACAAACGTGGCACGAGGTTTATTTTGGATGGTTTGGGCTAAATGGTTCATTGCATGTTTACATAAGTCGCCGTCTGCAGACATGAACTCGACACGACTTAATTTTTTTTTTGCGAGGTCAGTTGTAAGAAATACTCGTAGATGATAAAGTAGCGTGTTCAACGAACCCACAAAATCACAATCATTTTAGTCATAGCTAAAATTGAGCTCGGTCAAAGACTCTAACTAATATCCAGTACATGCTTAAATGGATCCTGACCGAATTGAATTGATACAAGCTCACCAAGGCTCGGTATTGGAAGGTTAATTGAACATTTTTTTAAAATGAATTAGTACAATTTTCTATATCTTTAGATTATATTTTTGAATAAATTATAGTTACCTAGATTTTTTTTTTAAAACCATCTGATAGGGCTTAATTTCATTAACGATTGATCAAACACAATACGGTCTAGAACAGTTTGAGGAGCGCTAATCTCCCATCGGCTACATTCGAGCGACCAAGGAGTAGTATGCGCAAGCTCATGAGCAACAATATTAAAATTTCTACGAATAAAATAAAATACGACATCGTCAAACCCATTACAAATCTCCAACATTTCATCGTAAATCACAGTATGTTACCTTGATATTTGGATACTCATATACTCCTCATATTAACAATGATCTTCCCATTTCATATTGGCACAAGGAAAAAGGGAGAGAATATAGACCACACAAACTCTATCCCACCTACAATTAAATTTGGACCACATAAAACTTTCCAAATAGAGAAATAGGGAAGGTCATCTGAATAATGCGAAAAAGGAAAAGGAAAGTTCATTGTGAATAGGTAGAGGTGCATTCGAGTTTAAGTGACACCCAAGCGAAAGTCAAGTGACTATTCTTTAGCCTAGACAAACACGGAGCGAGCCCAAGCTCAAACCTCTAAGTCCATATCGAGCATTCGAGCCCATCAAACTTAAGCTCAGATCGACTCGATTACAACCCGACTATAATCACTAGCCTCTATTTTCTCTCCCGTCTACTTTAGAACCAAGTCGCAAAGTCGCAACCTCCCAGATCACAAACCAAAACCCTCCAACTTTTCGAACAGTGAGAAATGTTGAGTTTATTTGGGAAAATTCTGGGCAAAGTTCCACTCCAATTTCCATCTCCACAACCTAATTTCATCACCCAATTTAATCCCAGTAGAGGTAATCTCCATTTCATTATTGGGTTTCACATGGGTCGTGGTTTATTTGTTAATTTGTGATTGCCCACCACCTGTTTGTTGAAATGTCACTGAAAGCAATTATGGTGTAGTATTATGTAATGAGTTGATTATTGTTTGAATTGGGTTACTTGAAGTGTACATGGATTAATCTTTGGTTGTATATTTGTGATTTAATTGCTTATTTTATGTCTTTTAGAGCTAGATTAGTTGTGAGAGTGAGGATTAACGGGAATATTAGATACTTCCCGATTTTATTGTCCCTATTTGACTTTGATGGTCTAAAGGTATCGACTTTGATGGGTATTTCTCAAATATACAATCAAAAATAGTTTTTTGTTTTCTTAAATATAGGAATCAAGCTGTGAAAATTTTTATTTTTGATGTTCTCATATATTTAGAGAAATTAATGGTTAAAGTTTGCATTTTCTGATCACCAAAGTCAGTGAGGATGATAAATTTGAGAGTGAGTAAAAGATAAGCTTAGTATTTTGATATGATTAGATTAATCGGTACTTCTATTTTCGCGTTGCAACATATGCTGGCTTGTTTCTGTTCTGGTGTGTAAAAGACAGAAGCTTTGGTTTTGTTGAGAGAAGAGACATCAATAATGGAGGTTAGAGTGGTAGAGTTTTAGACGATAATCATAATTGGTTGTTTGTAGTAACTGCGTAGTGTGTAAGTTTCGGAGATGATTTTATAGTATATAGGGTACTGATTGAAGTTATAGTTTGTTGATTATATTTATATAAATGCAACAGCCTCTAGTGGGTACATTAATAACATTATATGATTTATAACTTTGAAAGCAATCTTATAAGTAGACTCGTCAGGTATATTCTCTTTTTTCTTATTACAAAGCTAAGTAGCTCTCTATCAAATTGCTTGAGGATCCATAAAATGATGATTTAAGACCTGTTAGCAGCAATGTAACTTGATGGGTTACTCGACCAACATGCCTAAATCGACGAAAATCATTGGACCCTTAACATAAATGAAGTTACGTCCTTTTTATGCATGGAAATTAAAGGGCAATGTGGAAACCTATATGGCTGTATCACAATCACCAAAAGCCAGTTGCGTAGATTTGTAAATGTGATGCTTTTGTATAGAAGTAGGCATAACGTCTATGCTGAAGGGAAAAATGAAGAACAAAAATTTTGGAGCTAAATGAATAATTATCCTCTTTGACAAGGGCCTTAGGAATTAGTACAAATTTGAATTTGAATTCCTATTCTACAGATTACTCCCTTTTTTCGTATCACCGTTCATGTTACAGCTCAGTCCACACCATGTTTTTCACTAACTGTACATCCTTGCTTAAGGTGATCTTTACATGTATAGATACTTGGGAGCCAAAACAAGACCAGACTTCCCTATCTATGAATCTTACGAAGAGAACAAATAGACACATCAAAGGGAAGAGAAGGAAGCAAAACTAAGAAAAATACACATAGAAACTAGAAAAAAAAAGAAAAGAAGAAAGGCCTGAAATGGCCAGATGGGCTTTCCTCGCACAGGCTATCAGTGCAGTGAGTATATATATAGAGAGAGAGAAATGGGAGAATGGGGAAGAGGGATGGGCTTTACTATACGACATTGAGTAACCTGTATTTTTTTTTATATTGCGTGAAATGTCATTATACTATATTCTTACGCTAGTTGTGTACACCTTTTAAACGAACGCACTATTGCGACGTTTCATTTAGTGCGCTTGAAAGTAGTAAGGTGTAAGAAATATGAAAATTATTGTCTTAATTAGCACAAAGGATGATTGACTACTTCACTATATTAACAGTGGAGCAAGTATAAGCATGTGTAATTACCCTGAAGCTTTTTGGGAGACATGGACGTACCTTCAGTAATCAGCAATTTACCTGGAGTTAATCGTTGGGTGTAACACTTGATGAAAGCTTCATTTGAAATCTCATTTATAGCCGCGGGCTGACATTTAGTTATGGTCTCGTGGTTGCTAGTTGGGTGCTGTGTCTCCTTGCGCTTGTCATTGATTGTAGTGCTGGTGACTACAGTTTTACTTGTGATACTGCCATATATTATAAGTATATTCTCATCATTCAGAAATCAGAAGCTATTTCTTTATCAGTCTAGAGTCTTGGATTAGACAATTTAGACTATAGTGCATATTGGTAGAGCTTAATGTGTAATTGCTGGCTCACACTAGTTCCTCGAGCGCCCCGTTAAGAATGTTTCCAACAAACCCAGATGAAAATTGCCTCAAATCACGCTACTTCACATTAAGAAGCTTAGCCAATTTAGTAAGTCGTTTTACTATATTCATTCGTGATTCAGTCCAGTAACAAACGAGTCTTTAATTCCACCGGAAATGGATATTGTGGCTTTTAGGGCTTTGATGTAATTAAACAGTTCTTGCATTTAGCATTGTTTGAAAATTTTATACCATAACCCGTGTTCAATATGCGACTTTGTTTTGTGCAGTATCCTGCTAGTGATTCTCAATAAGTTTCCTAATGCTTCTGTCCCTCTTAGGCTTTCCAACCGGAGTAGGTGCTTATGTTTGAGACAAGTGTAGGGGTAGGGATTTCAGCGGTGGGGTGGGGTGGGGGTTTTTATATTGTGTTTGTGGAGTTGACTAAATTGGTGAAAGGTAGTGATGTGGTGAGCGGCTGGAGTGCGACGTGGTGGGCGGAGGACTTGGATGAGGTTGTCGGAGTGTGGCTGGGTGCGAAACCAATGAGGTGGTCGGTGAGTGTGTGGCTGGGGCATGGTTGTTGGTTTTTGGTCGTGGACTTGTGGGTGGTTGGATGGGTAGAGATGGAGAATAAGGGTAAGGGGAGTTTACGGATTGAGCCTTTAAATTTTTGCCCAACACACAAACGTAAACAAACTGATGAAACTCCCCAAAAAGGAAAATGTAAACACCTTGTTGAGTTGGAGGAAGCATTGTGTAATTGCTGGCTCACGCTAGTCCCTCAAGTGCCCCATTAAGATCGTTTCTAACAAACCCCAAATGAAATTGCCTCAAATCACGTAACTTCATAATAAGCAACTTAGCAATTCAGCAAGTCATTTTTTTCGATCGTAGTTCAAATCCTGTAACTAACGAGTCTCAAATTCCATTGGAAATGGACACGGTTGCTTTTAGGGCTTTAATAATAAATCAATTCTTTCATTTGTTACTGTTTGAAATCATATAATATTGCTCGTGTTCGAAATGTGACTTTTGAAGTGTGATATCCTGTTAGGCATGGTCTATTTAGTTTCATAACGCTCCCGTCCCTCTCTTTAGGCTTTTCAACCGGAGTAGGTGCTTTTGTTGGAGACAAGCGGAACATACTAGATTACCACCGCAGGCAGCTTGCGGCCAAACATGAGCTGAAGCGAAAGCTCTATAAAGCCATGTGGAGAGATTCAGACCTTCCTAGTAACATGCGCGAGAAAGCACGCTACAAGCTCTCCAAGCTCCCAAGAAACAGTGCTTTCAATCGACTCAGGAACCGCTGTATCTTCACAGGCCGTCCCCGTGCTGTGTACGAAAAATTCAGGATGTCTCGTATTGTTTTCCGTGAGCTTGCATCGAAAGGTGAATTGCTGGGTGTCAAGAAAGCATCTTGGTAACAACCGACATTCTTGTACGTTCTTCTTGGTTTTAATCCAGGAGAACATAGAAATCTGGAGATCCTTGTTTAGCATAAAGTTCTCTCATCATAAACAATTCTAAGACTCATATCTAACATTTTTGTAAGTTCCATTTATCCTTTGTACGACTTAAGTCAACCCTTTATTTGCTTGATTATGGTGAATTGAGTTTCCTGCTGGCAAATTTTCGACAATCGGCAATGTCGGCATGATTAGTAATAAAAGAAGATTATGCAGGATTGCAGGATTAACTTGTGTGAAAAGCCAATTTCTTCGTGATTTCGTCTTATCTATATTTGGACTCACTAACCCACTTATGGTTAATACAAGTTCAAATCGTAATACGAATACGCGATTCGCTCAAAATAGAGCATGTTTCGATAAAATTATAACCAAACACCATAACTCGATGTAATTTGAATTCGTAAATTGCGCGAATTGGTTCGTGATTCGCAAGGCATTTAAGCGAATCCGGTAACCCAGTTGGCAATTGAATGTTATACTTTGGTCTTCTTTTCAGCTAAAAATATTGTTGGTCAAAGAACAGATGGTCAAAAGAGGCTTGGTTGAAAAAAGGGCAAGGTATCTCCTAGTCGTTGACTTGGAGGCAGGTCAACTAGTGAAGAAATTCATATTAACGCGGGAAATCTTCAAAGAAATATTTCTTTAGTCAATACACTATTATGAGTAGTTTCTTTCTTTTTGTTGTGCCACACATTGTTCACATGTATAAAGGTATAAATAAAGGGAGGGAGATTCGAGGTGGGACTTATCATTCACGGTACCTTTGTTAGTTTGTTATTAGCGTTAGATTAAGATATCTTATTAAGAGTTAGACAAGGTTTTTTAGTGTTTAGTATGAAATTGATGAGATAATGAAAAGTGTAGTAAGACGGAAATTTATTTGTTATAATGAAATCAACTAAATTTTCATGAATGAATTATTTGTGTTTCTTGATTTGATTGTATTAGTCAGTGGTGAATCTTGAAATGGAAAATAAGAGGTGCAAGATTTGAACACTTAATCTCGTGTGTGAATATTACACTCAACAACTGAGTTAATGAGGCCTGAATGTTCATTTATTCAGCGGGGCGACATAACTTCTTGCAACATATATAACCCTAAGGTTCTCCACTAATATAGATAACATAGTTGATTTCACTATATATGATGATACAATATAAGAATGACAATTAATATCTCTTAAGACGATTATAACGAGTTAGTACTACTCCACAACTTGTTATAATGGATGACTTAGATGACTAGATGAGTAGTGTAGTTGGTAATAATATTAATATATGATGTGCATTTAACAAGATCAAATAATGGAATTCTTAGACCATCCCCAAGCAGAGGTCGCGCTAATTAGGTCGCGACCCGGTTTGATTCTTAATCTCACTTTATTTATCTTGACCTACTTTCACCCTCCCAAGCAGAAGGTCACGACCTAGGTCATCAACCCAATCATTTTCCACTTCCCACATTCTCTACCCCACTTTTCCCTCTTACTTTTACAATTATTTTCCTAACAATTATTATTTTTTAATTACTCAACCAATAAAAAAATTAGCACCTAGAAGGTCACAAGGTGGTCAATTTTGTTCAAATATGGTCACAAATTGACCTTTTAGGAAAGGTCACAAATTAGCAAACAAAGGTCACCATTGTGTTTGCTTAATTAAGTCATTAACATGACCAAACAAGATCATGACCTAGCAATTGACCTTGCTTGGGCATGGTCGTGAATCAAATGAGAAATGGGGAGTAATATGGATAGCATTGGTGATGTGTTGGGTGACGCACAACACTACACTTTTCATGTAGTTGAGTCATTTACACTTTATTGGTTGATGATTGAGTAATTATAAGTAAGTTAAGTGTCTTGATAAGGTGTTCCTCTTAAAACCTTATTCAATTTGAAGCAATGTTGAAGTTAGAATGTGCAACTTTAAATTCTACTTGGATCTTTGATGATTACTTTTCTTTTTTTTAATTATATATTCAAGTAAAATAATTAAATCGTCAAAAGTAATAAGCCATATATAAGGATGTATATCCTATCTACTAAATTAAACGTACAACATGATACCAATTACCAAAGTAGAACAATGTCTATATAGTATATACGAGTACTTATTGCATCAACCCCTTAAATCGCGGTAGGATCAATCCTATCATTTTCATATATTGATTAAAATCTTACGAGAATGAGAAATCCATCTCCAAATATTACTCTTGTATAAAAAAGTTTTATTTGTTTTGTCAAAATAAAAATCATATTAAAGCTTTGAATGATGATAAATCCACGTTGTAAATGTTGTGTGATCTCACATATCTCCTATGTATAGATTACACACAAGCTGCATATATGATATCGTGAAATTTGTCTTTCTAGTAAAAATATTTTACCTAGAGCAACAATGTTATGCACCTGTCACAAATTGGGTTCACCGGTATAATAACATGTTCTTCGAAAACACACAATTTATCGTTTGCTAAACTAGTGTTTTGCTTGATATAGTATTAAAAAATACCATGGGCAGAGGCCCTGGGTCTCTTTAAGGTCCTTGTTTAGACTTATAAGAATAGAATAATGGCGTTGCATTTAGATGTCTCGTTAGACTGTCTTCAACTTCTATATCAAATGGCATCTATTGAAAAGGAGTATCATCAAGTTAAGGGAATTATTAATGATATGGTTTTGTTGTTTCCGTTTTTCCAATGTTTATGTTTTAGTTTTTGTATCTAGAATTCTGAACAAAGTGCTCATAGTCTAACTATTAGGGTTATGAGAATGTGATCGTGTTTCCTCACGGTTGTCCAAAAAAGTATTTAAAAAAATACTACAATGTAAAAAATACAGGAAATATAAAAGTACTCTATCAGCACTCATTAATGATATACTCTACATAATGACAACAATCAAAATTTAGAATTTCATAAAATAAAGTCTTAAAAAGAGTAATAATAATGTACAACAAGTATTCCTTGTGACGGACATATTCGTCACAAGCTTACGACAGATCAAGTACTACCTATGTGAGTAAATAAGACAAAACATAATGCTACTTCCTAGACACTAACTTTTGTCTTATCTATCCACATGGGTAGTATTTGACCCGTCGCAAGCTTGCGACGGATATGCCCGTCACAAATAAGAATTTGTGAATAATATACTAAGAGGAGAAGTGTACTAGAAAAATATCAACAACTTTAACCGGGATGTCAACTTTTTCCATCTTTTAGGAATGCGACCACTCGGCCGCTCCTAACCCCTCGTTCCGCCACCAACTACACATGTCTACAAGGCCTCTAATTGTTCCTTTTCTATATACGTTAGGTCCCTAAACACATGACCCGTTAATCTTCCCTCACCGACCCCATAAAAATCTGGTATAATTACAATAGTAGTTGTTGACTTATTGTTGTGTAGAGTTGACCCTTTACAATTTAGGAATAAAATTGCTACAATTTTTAATATAATTTCATCCAATTTCTTGCTTCCTTCCAATTTCAATGCATGTTCAACATTCAACCACAACAACAACTATTAAATTAATCAAATATAATAACAACCAACAACACAAAACAAAACAAAAAAAGACACCAAAGTATAAAATTCTACTCAATTTTCTTGAAAATGTCAAGAAAATAATATTGTGGGTCCCAATACTTTATTATTTCCTATATATGGTTGCTTTCCAAAAATGTTGCAGTTAGACTTACTCCCATCATTTTTTGCTGATCACATACATATAATCAGGAAATTAAGCAGTTGAGATTTTGGGTTTTTTGATGTTTTAAAAGTTTAACAAACCCATTTACATCTTCTTTTGATTAATCAATCAGACATGTCTCCTAGTCAGGTGAAATTTTAGTTCATGTTTGTTTATTTATTTATTTATGTTTGTTAATTTGTTGAATTTTGTGTTTTTTTAAGGTTGTTAGTTTGTTGGAAACTTGGGATTGAGCTTAATTTTGTTGTGGTTTACTTCATCTTGTTCTTGCTTTGTGGTTAATCATGCAATTTCAAGTTAAAGTTGGTGTCTTTTAAGTTAAACTTAGTAGAATTAACTTGGGTTTTTGGTAACTATGTTTAGAAGTGAAGGCATTGATTAGTTGATGAAAAAAGAAAACTTTGGAGTTGGTGAGATTATGTGAATTGAGGTGTTTAGGTTGATTTTAGAAGAAATGATCCTTTAATTAGGGTTGTTAATACTTAATAGGTAGAGCAAGATTGGTTGGTGAGATGAGAAGGGTGAAACAAAAAGAGAAGCAAGTGTTATAGTTGAAAATATATTAACCATCAAATGGTTGAGTAATTTAAGTGTTTGGGTGACTTTTGGATCTAGAAATACACGTTACGAGTGATTAGATCATTCTTTCTTAGTGGAAATGGTTCTTTAATGTGAGGAGATAAGAATGGGATTTTCGTAAGCCTTGAATGAGACGGTCTTAGACGTGAGACCATCCAAAATTTTATGGATACCTCATTTTAGTTTTGGGTTAATGGGTTGATCTTGTATATAAAACTGTCTCATATGAGTTTCATGTTACAAGATTATAGATGAAATAAGACTTTTGAGGGTGGTTCAAGGGAAAGGCGGGGCATTTGCATTCTCTGGAAGATGTATGTATCAATCAAGTTACGAAATTAGTTTAGCATCTATTAATGCCTACGTGATGATAGTTTAGCACAATCTTTTCGCATAAGGAAGGTGCGTGGAGGCTTATGGGGCTAATGATGCGGTTCAGGGGATTTTTTTGGATAACGCTTGTCGTTTTTGTGGGCTGACTGCATTTAACCAGGATGACTTAATTGGTAACCCCCAGAATCTGTAATAAATGTCCAAAAGCCCTAAGGTTGTATGAATGTATATCCACCGATGGTTTGTTTGGCGTGTGGGAATGTAGATGCAAAAACCCAGGATCAAGGCTGGAATGTCCATTTTCCTGAGGTTGGTATGAGGGACTGAGTATATAAACTGGCCTAACTGGGGGAAGGAGCAATGATGTGATCATGCTCATGATAAGAATATACTTGGCATCAAATCGATTAGTTGAAACAAATTCTATCTACTCTTTCCATGTAATTCCCATTATTTATGTCGCCGGTGGTCTTCTGGTACTGCTCGGTTAAATTAATGAAAGTACCAAGTCCTTTTTGGGTTTAACATCAATTTTGGTTTTTAAAGTTATGGCATTGTGTTATGTGGCCAACCCATCTTCCTAATTTTAAGTTCTATTCCTTACTTAAACTGCGAGAACTGAAAAACTTTACTGTCATTCGAGAGTCAAGTGTTTTCTGTCTTAGTGAGGCTTGTGGTCTTGCTTACCTTCTCTATATTTGCGACGTGTAGGCAAATGGAAATGTTTCCTGCTCAGTGCATGAAAATGGAAGTTCCGAGTCACTCTCTCTATTTTGCTCAGAAAACGCAGTGCAGGAAATTCTTCAGCAACCTCTTCAAGGAATAGACGAGCATCTTTTTGAATTTTCCGAAGCTATGAGAAGTAAGTTGTGCTCGAACCATTTATTATATAAAAGGGAACCTTATTTATTATCTTGTATTCAATTTATAAATGATTTGCTTTTGTGTGTCTGTTTTTTCTAGCCGTGGCTAAGGCACTGAGACGTGCTGCAGAAGGAAAGGCTTCTGCTCAAGTCGAAGCAGCTGAATGGAAGCGGAAATTTGAACTTGAAAAAGCTAGGAACATGCAATTGGAGCGTAAAGGTATACACTAATTTTGTTGATTTTTTTTACTTTGTTATTTCATTAATGTGGTTGTCAGTATTTAGACGGGTTAACGATTACTCCCTCCATTTTGAGTATGTTGCCCAACTTGTCCCTAATTGTTGCTTCATATTACCATTTTACATTGAGTTGTAACTATTGCATATTGTGTGAAAATAATTAGCGGCAATGTTCTTCCTGATGCGAATTCGATACGTCTTTTAGATGATCAAGCATTTAACGGGTGACAACATATGGATTAATGACTTGACTAGATTCCTTGTTTGTCATTATCTTATGTTTTTAATAATTATCCTTAATAATGTTTTACTTAATTACATAATAATTGCTAGTCTTTATGTTTATCATTATGTGACATAATAATTAGTTTTAATAGGTGTCTTTTACCTTTCCTCTTTGTTTGTTTGTAAGGCTATTTAAGGGCCATTTCAATTGCTTTTGTAATACACCCACAAGAATGAATTAAAGAAAAACTTTTGATTGTCGAGTTTCAATCAGTCCCTGGTTATTGTTTGACGCGTTTTCAAACACTAACCCGAAATGTAATCAATAGGTCTTGATTATAGTTCACCATTGTTCGAATTAAAGGTCTAGTTCGAGCAAATATCCCATTGTTTTGAGTTCTTGACGGAATTCGAAACAAATATCCCTTATTTTATTATTAGTCTTTTCTCTTTTAAAACGCTTCCGCAAAAATTCGCATCACTTCCGGTGTTATTTTAGTGCAATACCTTCTTTTCACCAATTAAGATCTGAGGGAATGAAGATTTTTGCAGACTGCAACAGCATTTTCATTTTCTGTCTAGTTTTCCCTTTAAAGTGCCACTTTCACAAAATATTTTCTTTACTCTGATTCGTAATCGTGAAAGCGTGGTTCATTTTTCTTGACAGCACTGACAGTCGGAAATCACAATTCCGATTTTTCAACTAAGGCAGTAGCGGACATAGCTGACCAACCTGAAGTATGTCTTCCAGAAAATGGCCACTGTTGTGGGAAAAATGGAATTTGCAACCATGAAGTTCTTCGAGATGGGGGTCCCACACCCAATTCAAAATTTGTAAACAGAAAAGTCGTGAGAAAGGTAGTTCTTTAACTTATTGATCGATTGATTTTATGTTTGTGATATAAGATTAAACTAGTAGTTAAGTTCCTAAAACTGAGTTTTACTTCTGCATATCATAGTAGTCTTTAGTTGAATTTATGCTGTAACGGGTGATCATTATTTTTGCCTAATTAACGGAGTAGCTTGTTAAGTGCTTCTTTATTAAGCTTATTAATAACCTTTCCAAATGTTTTCTCGAGGCAGGCATCATTCAAACTTTCATGGAACGAAGGTGAAAATGGTAATCAGTATAAACATGATGTTGTATCATTTGAAAGAGGAAACATTAGTACAACTGAGCGCAGTAGTAAACAGGTAATACAAAGGTGTACGTAGTAGTATAGTACTAATGTTTCCTTACAATTTTAGTGCTAATATTTTGTTGCATATTAGGACATTTTAACAAAATTGAAACTATGCCTTTAGCAATTGTACAATTTGCTTCCCTCTCTGTATCTTGTAGTATAATTTTAGCAAATATTGATGTGAAAAAGCACTAAATAAAAGCGAAATTAAATACTTCTGTTTATGGAATTATCATCACTAATGTTAGGTTTCTAGTATAAATATATAACTTCTCTTCTAGAGTCTTCTTTGAGTTTTGATTTTTTTATTGGTGTTTTTTTTCAGATTTTCCTCAAGTGGGAGAGTCCGCCCCAGACAGTTCTTGTTTTAACCAAACCAAATTCGACATCTGTACGACTTCTATGCGCCGAATTGATCAGGTACACAAAGATGATAACTTCATCTATTACCCGTAACCCGTACAAGTTAGCAAGGAGGACCTATATGCGCTGATTTTAACTTTCATTAGCAACTCGCAACACAATTATCGATTTGTGTTCTTTCACATAGAGCTAAGGGTGTGGCTGCGTACATCCAACCAGCTCTTACAGTCTTTCTCCCCCGCCTTAGCCTTAGAATTACTCCCTGTTGAAATAATCATTTCTGGTACTGTAATGTTTGCAGATGGTTAAAACAGGAAAAGCATTTAAACATATATGTGGAGCCACGAGTCCGGTCAGAACTCCTAGATGAGTCTTCTTGCTTCAACTTTGTTCAGACATGGAAGAATGGTAAGGTTTCGTTTTATCGATTTCTGAGTAATATACAAGTGTCACTCAATGTGGTTCAAAGTTCTATCGAAGAACAATCAGCATATGCCTATTATGCTTTTCTTATGTCAAAATTCAAAATTCAAATTCCATTTATTCTTTACATATTTCACCCTAGATCGTTGTTACTTTCTTTTAATCATGGGTTTAATAATATTAAAAATTTATTCTGTTGTTCGTTGACAGACGAGGACGTCTTGCTCCTGCATACAAAAGTTGACCTTGTCGTCACTCTTGGTGGGGATGGAACTGTACTATGGGTACGTTTTGATTTAATTCTTCAAATTTGAGCTTTAAAACAGCACAAGTATTAGCTAAGTTAATACCGCAAATTCTCATTTCGAACGGACATTTTCCGTTTGAAACTAAGACGGACAAAATGTGACCATTTTACGATAAAATGTAAATTTCCTAATAAAATGTTACCATCAGTTTTTTGTTAAAAAGTGAAAAGTTTAGTTATAACATTTTATATTAAATGGTCACTTTTTATTATAAAATGTTAAGACATTTTCTCGTCTTAAGCTAAGACCGTCTTAAGGGAGACCTGCTTAATTAATACATAGTTTTACTGAATGCAGGCTGCGTCGTTGTTCAAAGGGCCAGTTCCCCCTGTGGTTCCCTTTTCAATGGGATCATTGGGCTTCATGACTCCATTCTGTATCCTTTTCTCGTTCCTCGGAATTTGTCCTCGTTAAATGCATAGTACCCTATGTTACGTCAACTGCTCATATTACCTTACTGCTTAAGTACCTGTTTCCGACTCTCGACATCCAGAGGATTTACTTCTATGTTAGCCCAACTGCTCATATTACTTTACGTACCTATGTCCAACTCTCGCCACCCTGTCATCATCTTATTTAGTGATGATTTTCTTATCATTAATGACCATTTTATTATCAAGAGGATCATTATTAGTTTGTAACGTGTTTTATATTATTAGTGATTCTCAGCTATTGTTCTACTTGTCAAAGATAGTTGTTCTTTAACGCTGTCTAGATAGCGAACAATATAAGGAATCACTGGAATCAGTTATACAGGGTCCTATAAGTATCACATTGCGACATCGGTTGCAGTGTGTGGTTATTCGAGAGGCAGCAAAGCACGAGTTTGAAACAGAAGAACCCATTCTTGTTTTGAATGAGGTCACTATTGATCGAGGAATCTCGTCGTATCTCACTAACTTAGAATGCTATTGTGACAATACTTTTGTGACTTGTGTTCAAGGAGATGGCTTGATATTATCCACCACTTCTGGTAGCACTGCTTATTCTTTGGCGGCTGGAGGTTCCATGGTTCATCCACAGGTATATTCAACTGTTGCACCACACCCCTTTTAAAATTTCTGTGTTTTTTTCTCCAATTATGGTCGCTAGGGCAAGCATGAGAAGATTCTTTTGTATGGAAATACTTTTCCCAAGATCACACCTAGAAGTTTAACTGGACTTTTGTATTATGTTCCACTTTCCATTTGCTTTCACTTTTTTTCCTATCTTTTTGCATTTTGAGGTGTGCAATCACCCGGAGACGTTTCTAAAGGATGATTCATGTCAGCAAACCCCAAATCATTTTGGGATGAAGGCTCTGATGTTGTTCATCCAACCTTATCATGACTTCCATTTCCAGTTGACTAGTCTTTGGCTTTGAAATGTAGTAATGTGTTTCACAAAACCATCTACTCTTCTTATATTTTGAAATTTAAAGTATCAGGTGGTTCAACATCAGTCCCAATACTCATTATAGGTAAATCATCACGGAAACAGGTCATCAAGGTCGTGGTAAGGTCAATATGAGTTCGGGTCTTTCGGCTGCCGGTCATTTTGGTTCAGTATTTAAGGTCACTTAGGGGATAATTAAACTGGTTGATCTCTTTTTTATGGTGAGGTAACAATTTGCGGACACTCGTAGTTTTATTGACATGATTTTGGATCGGGTCATTTTCGGACAGTTGATTTTGATACGGGTCAACTCGGATGTGGGTCAGCTCGACCATGTCTAATTATTTGGTCATCTATCTCAGTGTTTTCAGTTTGTGTCAGGTTCCTTTTAGACTATGAGTCTTAGTTTGTTAACTTGGGTCCGTTTGACAGGTTCCTGGTATCTTATTCACACCCATATGCCCACACTCGCTATCCTTTCGACCACTGATATTGCCGGAGCATGTAACGTTGAGGGTACAAGTGCCATTTAACAGCAGAGGCCCTGCCTGGGTCTCATTCGATGGCAAAGACAGAAAACAGCTAGCTCCAGGTGATGCACTCATATGCAGCATGGCACCGTGGCCTGTGCCCACAGCGTGTCAAGGCGATTCCATGGGAGATTTTTTTCGGAGTATCCATGAGGGTTTGCACTGGAATTTGAGAAAGACACAATCCTTTGATGGTCCGTCCGTGAGCCATTAAATTGAATTGATTTCCGGTGTGTTTTAATGATGAAAATTCCACAGTTCCGAATCTCAGCGGATGATCAAGGATTTAGTTGAGGCCGATGGTAGTTTCGAGTTTTTCTTCATGGTGTTGTATTTGTCAAATGTAGCTAACCAGTTATGTAGTGTTATATGAGATGATGACGAAAATAGAAAAGAGATAGAATGACGATAATATACTACCCCAAATGTTAACCCGTTTGTTATTATAGTTAAAAGGGTTAACATGTACCTGTTCCGATTTGTTCAGAATTATCAAATAATAAATGGAATGTTAATTCTCATATGAGACTCTCTCAATGTTATTGTAAAAAACGTCAAGATATCAAAGATTCTGAAGTTTATACAGACACAATAACGGGTATTGGCCATATGCTGCACGTATGGTCGTATCTTGTAGAGCTTTGGATTCATGTTATTCTCAAGTATTCCGATCAGTTCCAGCATTGCTCGAGTGAGATTGAAGTTGTTTTCCCTCCGTAAACCGAGTTAGATGAAACCCTATGTTGCAACTGACCATACATTACAAAATCTTATACGAGATCAACACATCAAGGAGTAATGGAGTACTATATGCGAATTCAGTCGGTCTCACACGTAAATCGTCTCGTGCAAGACTCGATAAAATATATTAGTAACTGTAATGACCATTATTCCGACATAGTATGAAAAAAATTGAAAAATCCTCAAACCAAGAAACTTTAAATTTGTGTTCAGTATCCTCTGATCTAATATCAACGAAGTGCAAGAATCAAGAATCCCCTATTTGACAATTTGTGATGAAACACCTCACTTCATGCCATTACAAAGATCGAGGCAAGATGAAAACCCGGGTGCATGTCGAATAAATCCAATTCGAATTACACCTTTCATCTAAAATAAGACGGCTACACTAGGTGTGTTAATCGACCTACACTATGAGCAAATCCGGGTAAACCGTAAGCCTAAGCATGTTCTTCATTGTGTGCTTTCTGAATTCCAATCAAGCGTGCATAGTCCACCCACCTATGAAGGAACAAAACAATGGGTCAATAAGACATGAAATATCGTAAGATAATATAAGCAAACCCGACATAAGAGAGATGGCGATAAAAGTATCTCATCCGATGAATACACAAGCATTTGGCTTGTGACACCGTCTGATAGTCCCCTCGCGGTAAAAAAGTATATGAAGTTGATATTAGCACTTACAATAGTGAGCCAAAGAATGTGTTGCCTGTACGAACAGCGAAGCAGAGGGCACTAAGCATGAGCTTATGGTTGTGTAACATGGGTTCCAGAATCCTTTGTTCAATGACACCAGACAATAATTGATATCTGCAAATAAGAAACAACGCTCGATTGTTAAGAGAATCGCCATAGAGGTGAACCAACATGCTAGGGACGGAAGACATCATTATGTATGCCTATTTTCTAGTAGTAGCAATTCACATGCTTGGGACGGAAGACATTATTCTGTAGTTCAAAACAAAGCTCTCGAACATTTCTAAACCAACGCACTGGAGATTTAGTTGCCTGTTGCCAGTGGACAGTTAACATCCTAACCTAGGCACCTAGCCATACCCATATCTACGGTATTCCGACTACGTTACAACTATCGGAGATGGTTATTTTGCAGAATTTTCATCTGAAAGTGAATCATAAATTGCATTCACTGTAAATAAACAAGAAAGCCTATTGAAACATGTGTGAAATATCGCAAAATACCTCAAGTTGCTTGAAATAGCCATATATACACCATATGCAACACTTGTGGATACTATAGGTACATTCTCTACTTCCTCAGCTCCCGATTTATCAACAGCCTTTCGGGCATTAATCACGGCATTCGTTATAGCTGTACCAACCTGAACAATGAAAACCGTGCATTATCGTAGACTATACCACGAGTGCAACACACCTAAAGGCATAAAGCTCATAAAAAGTCACGAATGACCGAAGTGGACTCTTGTTCCTGCCAAGCAACATATGTTTACAAGGAAAAGCTTCATAGTGCTAATAACCCTAGATTTGGCAAGCAACTTATGCTAATAACCTTAAGATTTCCTTTTTTCACTACTTACGCACAGCTACACTGCAAAGGGGTCATTTGGCTAAAGTACATGTCGATTCACATTATGCTTATACGCACTTTGGGTTCTAATTAGACCATTTCACAGTTCAGGTCTGTTTAGTGTGTATTGTTAATTTTTTTTCCGAGTATGGGTCGTCAATTGGGATCAAATTTATTAAGTTTTATACTTTTATGTTAATTTATTGCAGATAATCTTGGAAGTAATTTGAAACTATCCCTTTCGGATCATTATTAATCGGCTCATTTAACGGATCAACTGGTTTCGGATTTTGGATTGCTCAACACTAGTTCAGCAAAGTTTAGGTCAGGTCTGGGTTCCAAAACAATTCAGGTCTTTGTCTCTTTGGTCAAGCTATTTGATTCGGGCAAAGTTTGCTAGGCCTAAGCACGGCCTAACCCCCAACAAAAAGTATATGGGATGGAATTATTGTGTCATCCCACGGTTAAACGAGGAATGCATAAATATTCTGATTGGTCTCACATAAGGTTCAATCAAACCCTACGTAAAACGAATAAAAAAAGGTTTAAAGACATTGCTAAGGTTACACAATTGTTTGATCTGAATTTCATGCTCCCTAAAGCCAAAAAACAAGTGAAGTTTCACATTATAAAGAAGAGGAAATTCATACCAACGAAGAAGTTGTCCCGACAGCAAACAGCTTTGCTCCATTGCGCTACATTAACATACATCAAATACTCTAATATTAAGATCTTTTTCCCAGGTTAAAGTATCTCATAGCAAACAAGCTTAATTGAAGTATACACTTACCACAAACGAACCAAACCGTTGCATAAACGAATAAGAAGCACCACCTAAAGCAATCTGAAAATACATGAGATCAAATGAATATATTGCTTGTTGCACCAAAATGACGCAAAACCAACAAGATTTTTGCCAATGTCATACCTGAAAAGCGTTGTCAGGACAACTGTGGAAGAACTTTGCAATAGGTCCAGCGTTCATTGATAGAGGTTGTCGAAAAGAGATAGTTGGAGCAGGAAGATACACAAGCATGAAATCTGCAATGACGGCCATAGCCTGTCCACAAAAGGATAAATTTCCAAGAAATTAAACACACACACTTCAAAGGCGAACATCAACCCAACTGAATAAAAAGAGTGAAGAGTAACAAGATATCGTCATCATCACCATCGTAATTTCCAGCAGTGCCTTCAAAGAAGCAACTGCTTCAAACAGGTTTTAATGGAGAGATCGTATGTACAGAGCTAACAGAAGTAACAAAATAATCCTATGATACTTCGCTTTGGTCGTGTTTTGCATATTATCATAACACTCCATCTGACGCCAGTTGGATACTCACTCTGTCCCTAGCTCACTATTCTTAGGTAAGAAAAGATTACTTTCATTTGATTATGTAACGCATAAAACATCACCAAATGAGAGAATTTTCAAAACTCGGGCCATCAAAGTCAAAACTCGGGTCACCAAAGCGAAATTTGCACACGCCTTAGGACATCAAGTTGAAATTACTCTGTAAAACAATCCTAATCAAACATAAATCATGCAAAGTGACGATGATAACACATAATTTAAGACCAAAAATTATGAATACTTCTACAAACATTCAACAGAAATAGAACGTTTAAAATAAACGGAAAAAAAAAGTATACCACGTCTGCAAAAACAACTTCCAGTTCATTGAAGAACGTCTCTCTTCGACGCTCATATTCTGCAGCTGTCTGAAACCAAATACATTGCCAAAATATAAGTCAATAACATAAAACAGACAATCAACACATTAACACTACATGAGACCGTCTCATACAAGTTTTTAGAAGTTTAGTCTAACATGAACTACATAGAGTTAAGATATTGGTTTCACACGCAAGACTATATGATACCGAACACAATACTTAAATTAAGAACAATTGCAATGTTACGAACTTACGACTAACTCTTCTACGAAACCCTCGCATATAAAACCCAGAATCATGTACGACCGTCTCATAAGTTTTTAGCCATCTTGCACGCAAATCTATACTAGACCGTGACAGTTACAAACTAACAACAAGATGCAAAGTCACAACGACACAACTCTTCTACGATACTGTCTCACATATACAAACACATAATCATATAAAACTGTCTCATATAAGTCTTTAACATGAACGACATAGTTAAGACATCAATCTCATACATTAAACTATATAAGACCGACACATTGACATAACTAAGAACGAAATGCAAAGTCACAACGACACAACTAATTCATCTAGAAGGCCGCCTCACGTATAAACACACATAATCACATAAAACCGTCTCATATAAGTCTTTAACATGAAAAACATAGTTACTACATCAATCTCACACGTAATAAAACAACATAAGACCAACACAACAACAAAAATACGAGCAAATTGCAAAGTTACGACAACACAACTCTTCTATAAGACCGTCTCAAATAATAAAACACATAATCATATAAGTCAGTCTCAAATAAGTTTTTAACATGAATGAACATAATACGAGTAATTAATACGTCAATCTCACACGTAAAACAACATAGAACCAACACAATAACAAAATTAAGAACACAACTCTTCTATAAGACCGTCTCATACAATAAAACACGAAATCATATAAAACCGTCTCAAACAAGAATTTACGAGAGACCTTAGTGAAAATACCGACACCACATTCCATGCCAAGTTTCGCAAGAAAAAGATCATCAGCCAATAACCTTTCCCTAAACCCGCTAAATTGAAGTAACCATTTGATAAACCCTAATCCTTCCAAATTCAAAAATCTCCTAACAATTTCCGCCGATAATTTCCCTTCTTCGATCGCAGCCGCCATATCCTTCGGTAATGTCTCCACCTTCCTTCCTATCTCTCCTAACACCATTAACGCCTCCTTCCTATTCCTACTCGCCTCATCATCGTTATCTCCGCCATCATCTCCCTCATCTCCGCCGCCATTTCCGCCGTGATTTCCGCCGGAGTTGTCGTCGCCTGAGTTATTTCCGCCGTCGTTGGAGAGGGAAAAGGCGGAGAATGGGAGGTTTCGGCGAATGTGGTGGCGGAGAGTGGTTGAGGAGATGGAGAGTGGTTGTTTTGCGGTGGTGAGAGTAAGGCGAGGAGAGAGAATGCGGTGGTTGGTGCGGTGGTTGATGGTGTTGTTGGGGAAGGGAGAGGAGAGAGAAAATGACATGGCGGCTGACATCGCCATTGTTGTTGTTGTTAAAGAAGAAGAAGAATAAGTATTTTTGATTCTGTGCGTGGAAGAGAAGAGGAGAAGAAAGTGTTTGTTTAGGTTGCTCTCTTTTTTATAGTAATTTTTTTTTTAAGTTTTCTGTGACGGACGGAGTCACACACTTAAAACGGGAATGATTTTTTTCAAAATAATGCTCGTTTTGGGGTGGTTTTGAAATTAATTTATTAAAATAGTGTCTACGTATGCTTGGGGTTTCGAAACCTAAGACACGGAACATACACATCATTAATAATGACGTGTTTTTGGTGAACTAGAAAAATGTAAACTTGCATAACTTCACTAAAAGTAAACACGCCATTAGGAATTGCAGGTTTTGTAAAGGAGACACGCCTTCGAGTTTCAGGTATGGAAAACCAGAGCTTACGTGGACATCATTTTGACAAATACTTTCAAAATAAACCCAAAACGAGAAATATTTTATTTTTTAACATTATTTTAAAAAAATCGTTCTAAAATCTATTATGTATATAAAGTATTATTAACAAGAGCAAATTATGAAAGTAGACAAATATATTATGTATATTGATAGTTTCGTGTTAACATACTCAGTTAGCAAAATTAGTTAAACGCGCTCGGTAAATCAAAATTTAAAATTAATATATTTATTGTCTTCTTTATTACCACTAATGAACATAATAAAACAATTTATAATTTTGTCGTTTCTTCCACAATGTATGGAAATGTGTTGAGCCAAACATTGTTATGAAGTCAAAATATTGTTTTTAATAAAAGTTGGAAATATAGTTTGTGGGTAGGTGGTGTTAGATAGGTGAATCAATGTAGATGACCAATTGTCTTTCTATAAACATAACTACAAGGAGAAAACATCGAACTCATCGACAATCTTAATAATTCTATAAAGTTCTTTATTATTACACAAAAAATATGGTGGTTATGAAATTTTTGGTAGAGAATAAGTGGGTGATTATTTCTTTATTTGTTTTGAGAAAAAGCAAAAATACTCAATATCTAATTGTTGCCTCATAAAGTATATTTTTTGACAAAAAAAAACAAATTTTATATTGATATTCATCTTGATTTTTGAGTGGAATCTTAGGGAAGTAATATTTTGCAATTTTGCAAATCCTTACATCATTTACTCCAAAATTATTGTAGATTTCATTCGAATGCATAAGTTATAAGGACGGTATTGATAACTGAACAATGAAACTAATATAATCATATTTTATTGTTTAATATAACGAACTTAACAATGAAAATGTATAGATAACTTAACAATGAACTTAATATAATCTTATTTTATTGTTTGATAGGACGGTCATTTAGCATAAATAAGTCTCAAGCTTCTACTTGGGTATATAATCTTATTTTATTGTTTGATATCCGCCGCAAGTTTCTATTGAATTAAGTTCTCCTACTTTGGTGCAGTGGCGGAGTCAGGATTTGAATTTAGGGGATGGCGAACGACTAATTTCATAAGGTACATTTAAAAAATTTCGCTAAAAACTTTGAATCTCAACCGACAACCGCACCACTGCTTGGATAAATAAGACAAAACATAGGAAATTTCAAATGACTTGTCTTTTCTATCCAAGTGGGTAATACTTAATCATTGTGAGAGATATGTTCGACACAAATGAGCGTTTGAGAAAATAATGAACCACATAAGATTCAAATTAGGCCCAATATAAGATTTCAAAGACTAGGCCCAAGTTATAGTTTTGAAAGTATTAGGTGGGTTCGGAAATCCTTACATAATTACTCACAAATAATATAGATGTTGTGAATATACGCTTTTTTTTAATTATGATGTTTATAGAAATGAACATTTAACATTTCACAGTATAGCGCTATTTTAGGGACGGAATTTTGTACTTGTTGTTTAAACCTTATTTGGTCTTCAGTCCAGTAAATTTAGTCCATTCTAGTCCGATCTTAGATCAATGAACAATGCTACTTGTAATTGTTACCAGCAATACAATATACGGGCTGAATAAATCTTACCAAGTGTAGTAGTGGTAGTGCAATAAATACTATTACGGATTACTATTTCCAAACTACAATTCACAATGTCCATATTACTACAAAATGGGACCCACTAGGGATTTAGTCAACTGATGACTGAATCAAATGTCAAAACCTTCCCAGATTCTAGGAAGACAGGAACTCAGGAAGTAGGACAACTTTGGTCGAGCGTCATGCTAAGTCTTCGATTTTAAACTTTTTTTTAACACAAATTTTCATCTAAGACGAAAGTATCTATTTTAATTTTAATACGGGTCAAATAGCTTACCGATTGCACATATAAGACAATACACAATGCATTGATTCTAGGAAAAAAATATGTATTATTCATGCAAGTAGAGTTTGTTAAACATTCCACTTTTATCTCATCTAATTTATTCGAACAAATTTTAAGTTTAAGGCATATATATCCAACTTATTAAATCATAATATCTTCTTTCAAATACTCCAGAAATTAATGTGTTTTTATAGTAACTGGAATTTTTCTACATATATTAAAATAACAATCTAATACTAATTCTCTTGTTGGGTGAATTTCTTTTGTTCTTTAATTTTCCTGCCACTAGAATATTTTTCCATCTGAAAGACTGTTATACCAATAATTTGGCTTGTTATAGTTGATATTGACATCAATGACATGCCACATGAATAAACAATCAGTTTTCTTTAAGGCATAAGTATTCCTAAAAAAGGATATCTATCTTAAATGAGAATTTGCTACAAACCAATTACAATACAAAGTACTTGTTTGTGCTAACAGCGTAACAAGCCTAGCTAAATTTATTGTATAGAATACTAAAGATCAAAATAAATCAACGAAAAGAAACAAAATATTCTCTCGTCAAGAAAATTATTACCATACAAAGTTGTTTTTTAACTTCTGAAATGAGGCAATTACACATTCTCAATTCTAACAATTTTCAAGTTTTCATGCAACATACAAAATGGTTTATCTCTTACTCAAAAACAAGTATAGTTACCGTGCAATGAATGCACAGTATATATATAGAGTTTTACTTTAGTGTATTATTATTTATATAAAAACATATTTTAAATTGATAGCTCATTTATATTGGGAATAATAGTAGACTAAGAGTTGGTAGGAAATTATGTTAGAGTTGTTATCAATGTATTTGGATAGGTTCATGTACTAACATCTATAAATACTATAAAAAGGCAAACCGTAGAAGACACGTGGCAGTAGTTAGCATGCATCTTAACTGATATGGCACTCTAACACTCTTACGGGAAAAAACAAATAACAAAGAAGTTAAGTGGCTCTCAATTGTATTTACTTCTCAATGCTCATAATTACGTATTTGACTGTTTTACTTTATATGTACTTTTCATCTTCTCCAATTTACTTCCGTCCAACCCATATAGCTTCTTCTAATTAATGTATAAATAACGTTTTAGAGTATATTGATTAAATGAGCTATAAAACGTATATATACAGTACGTAACCTATTTGGCTGATGTCACCCCTCTCATCTCTCTAGCTTGATTATTTTTTGGGGCTACACTTTCTCTTGGAATTATTTTTTTATATCCATCGGTAATTAAATTTTAATTTTAATAATTATGATTTTTCAGGTTTCAATATCGTGCATGATCTTCTTACGGGGTTTACTGCTGTATTGTAAATGCAAGCTAATACTTATGGTAATCCTTTTTCTCCTTTTTTTTACTATTCTTTTAAATGAGTTAATCATTACGTTATTAGTGCACACATTGTCCACTTAGCATGATTCTAAGGTCCCTTGACAAACGTCACGTATATGAAGCTGATTTATTCTTCACATTGTTTATGAATTCTGAAATGTAGTCGTTCCGATTAATTGTTGTTCTTTTATTTTGGTAGAAAGAACAAAGAAATAGTAGGGCACCATTTGTAGTTATAGACTTATAGTAGATGACAAGTGGACAATACTCCACTGGGTGATCAAATTACTTATAGAACACCTTCATAATATAGATTGGACAACAATTGACTGATTGAGACACCAAAAAAGAATAATAAGACAACAATTAACCGAGATGGAGGAAATAATATTTACGAGTTTTGATAACATTATGAATAGATGCGGGATGAGGTTGGTGAAGAATGAGATCAACAACAAGTATGAAGGTTTTTGAATCAAACATTATTGAAGAAAAAGAGAAGGCAAAAAAGGAAATGAAGGTGCATTGTGACGGGCCGAGCAGAGAATAGAGATAGTGCAAACCGGTTGAGTGTTCTAAATCATAATATATGTGGCGAGTTCCGATCCATCGGTGTCCTATTCACCCTCACGTTTGTGAGGAAAAAGCACAATCAAATCAAAGTTCGGAACTTAGTATTTCAAATTATTCGTATTCAAATTAATAAATAAACACAGGTATTTAATTCGTAGGAGTATTTCACTTGTAATAATAAGTATGGAGTACTCCGTAATAACTTGGTCCTTTTAAGTCATCATTTTTATTGAGCAAGGAGCGGCTTTTCTTACGTTGCCACATAATTCTTTTATACTCCGTATGATTCATGTTGCACTCATTATCTATTTATTTTTGGAAATCAAGATTCAAGACTATAAACAACTTAAATAATCAAACTTAACTACGTTGAGTATATTAAACACCGGTGGAAAAATGAATCATCTTGATTTCATTACGGTAATATAAAGTTGGGTTGATTTTATATTACTGCTTTGATTCTTTTTCTATCTATAGCACTCACTTTG
Source organism: Heliosperma pusillum (assembly GCA_022085475.1). Classification (NCBI taxonomy): domain Eukaryota; kingdom Viridiplantae; phylum Streptophyta; class Magnoliopsida; order Caryophyllales; family Caryophyllaceae; genus Heliosperma; species Heliosperma pusillum. The sequence continues at coordinate 75,324 of JAIUZE010074795.1, forward strand.
TTATTTTCTTTAATTTTTTCCATTGTGTATAATTCTAATAGTAAAAGGTAAACAAACAAAGTGCACACATTCTGAATAAAGTAGGGAGTTTGTCTGAAATTCTGAATGACATTATGAGGTATAATATTGTTAAGAAAGTCAGCCGTTATTTGAGTATCTTACTACGGAGTATTTGCTCGATTGTATGTAGGCGCAATGTTCACATTACTCATAGTCATAGGATTTCCTCAAGGCATTTATACGTTAAGTTGTATTGTAATCAACATGTAATAAAACCATACTTCGTAGTACTTAAAGAATTGCACAAGTGTTGTACCACTGCTCAACACAAAACTAACACGTACATGAATTGAGCGACTAGTATTTTATTGAAATAAGAAAATCATTGATATAAAGGAATACTAGACATTTAAATTGTGAAAAATATTCCGTATAAGGCATGTCAAAGTTGAAGGGAGTAATAAGGTAGCTCAATATATTTTATCCATGTCTCATCTTCAACAAAAAAGTTGTCATACCGGGTAAAATGAAGATACACAACTTAATAAATTGGGAACTCCACTAATATAATTGGTTGTACATAATATCAACAATAGTACAATTGTGTTTTATATTTATCGCTTTCTTATTTTTACAACGCATAACACTATGAATATTATTAATTTCTATCCCAAATTCGCACATAAGTTATTATAGCATTGTAAAATTGGGTTTTCAAAAAAAAAGAAGAGGAGAATAAAATTGAAGCCAAAGATCATCCCGTGCATTTGCACGGGTTCTAAAACTAGTTAATGTTAAATCTATAATCTACCAAAGTCACAATTTAGAAAGTACCAATATGTACTATATAAGGCCTATGATTCATAATGAAAGATTAAGACAATTCTTCCCAATTATAATCAAATAATAATCTTCTATAAATTACAATATGGTATCATAGCCTCTCGCTCTTGAGGCCTAAAATAAAATTTCCGCTGCCTCGCCGGTGGGTTAATAATGTAAGAAACCTACTGGCGGGAATTACATATACTAATGTCCGTTTTATTTCACTTAAAAAAGAAAAGAAAAAGTTTGTTGATTGATTGTGACCATGTGCCGTCACTTTGTGATGTTTTTTTTGGGTGTGATGATATTAGTGCTCATCTTGCCTTGAAAAATTCTCTTACATTTGAGTATATTACTCACTGTTGTTCGAACATGTCTTTAGATCGAACTCCAATGGTTTCGGCTCTTCACCTATCGTGAAACATGTCGTATTGATTATCTTTATGCGTATGACATGAGTTTTATTTATATGAGTGGGTAGGTTACCCCTCCGTTTATATTGGCGTGTTACGCACTTAATTTGATTGGCTAGTCGGTGACGCATTATTGTACTGGCGAGCTACGCAAAAGAATATGTCTGGCGAGTCCTATACGCAACAAAAAAAATGGCGTGGCGAGTCTTATATGCACCTGCCTTACCACCTTGTTTTTTTTGGGTGAAAAAAAGAGGGATAAACCCAGATAAGAAACAAAGACAAAGCAATCTATCCTACAGTACTGAAATAAAACTAAAAGGCGTAAAATGGAACAACACGGGGCCAAGCAACCCCTCCTAAGTCCTGCTGAAGAAGCACAAACAGGTCATTATGCATCTCCGTGTCTGTCGTCACTTTTAGCTGAGGGGCTTGATGCTACCTTACCACCTTGTGATGATGAAGAAATGAATGAAATTTTTTAGTACATAGGAGATTAAATAATGGTTAAGCTTATAAATTTTAAAATAAAATAGGAGAATTCCTTCACGCTACTTGGCTGAAACTATCGCGAGTTTATATATTGATAAAGAAGGTTGTCATTGAACAGTTCAAATGACACCCACTTTCATACTATAATTGCGAGATGATAATAATGTGTGAGGAAAATTTGCAATGATATTGGACTAAACCTTGAGATTCATGAAAGTTGAGAATATGTAATTTTCTCCTTTTCAAAAGGTATGGGCCGATCTTAATAAGAGAATAATTTTCTTGATTAACTAGTATAACTGGTAAATTTATGAGAGGTAATTCTTATGATTTGGGTTTGAATCTTGTTAGTATTGTGCTAGTGTTGATCACGCGCGAAAGCGTGATTTTTTATATGAGAATATTTGAAAATTTAACAATAATGGTATTTACTTCATTTTAAAAAGGGTAAGAATTTCGCTTTCTTTATATAAAAGCTAAGAAGTAATGATTTGTGGAGAGATTGATCACTATTACCTCAATATCTATGAAATATAAAATTAATTATGAGATAAATATTGTATAATTTTAAATAACTTTTTCTTTTTATCGCCCGAATTTTACTTATATCGCCCGAGTAATTTACAAAATTGCCCTTAATACAATTAAACAATCATAAAATTTCCCTTAGACATTAAACAATCCATTTGCATCAGACATCAAAATCTACTACCGTAGTACCGTACTTCTAAAATTCTGCCAATCATATTTCTCAAATTCACCTTTGTTTAACCAGTTGCCAATTTACGACGATAACGACAACAATTAAGATACGACGAAAGGATGGCATCCGGCATCAGATGACAGAGCCGCGGTACTGACGTGTAAGTCTGACGACCATGCAGTGGTCATGTCGCGTAAATCAGACGTTATAGTCTTCGTTTTGTCGTGTATAGCACACTCACCTTGCATTGCTTCGTGTAGTAGTGACGTTACCCATGCGGCTTTGTCGTGCTTGGGAAACGAACGGACGGTGACTGTGCCGTCCTCGGGAAACGAATTGACGATGGATGTGTTGACTGATACGCACGAACAACCCTTAAAACTGTTGAGCTTATGATGGTACGATCACCGGAACAGCTCGGAGACGGTGTTGAGCTAGTTTGTTGATGATGACATGCCTAACTAATGTATGCTTTTTAGTTAAGTTTTCAGGAAATTTTGAGTCTCCAAGCAAGACTAATCTCCAAGCAAGAGTAGATGAAGAGTTAAAATGCCCAAGAAGAATTGAGTTGTAAAGAGTCGTCTATTGTAAAGGTAGAAGAGTATGGTACTTACAAATGCAACAGTCTTGGCAACCGTTACCTCACATGTTCAGTGTAACAGTGAGGACGACTGCTGCACATGTCTGAAACTTTTCAGAGACTTTCTAAACCTAAAAAAACTTCCTGCTGTTTTGAAAAATTACTTGAACCTTCCTTGAAATGATTTTGAACGTGATTTGAAAATGATAAGAAGGAATCATTTGAAAGTGTTTTTCCTCATTTGCACAAACAAATTTTTTCTCAAAAAGAAAAGCAATGCTTGGCTTGTTCCCAAATGAGTTTGTCATCTTATGACTTTCGCCCAAGGGTAAAATGCTTCCTGCATCTTGAGCAGCCCACTTTTCTGAGACACTTTGTCACTTGTGAAAGCTTTATGCAAGGACATTCACTTTGCCCACATGCTTGAGAGTGGACTTTCTCAAGGCTCTCCTTTAACCTAATCAAATCACTTCTTCCTCTATAAATAGAGAGCTCACCTCTCCCATTTCCTCAAGAGTTTACAGAGAAATCAAACTTACTGCTTTGCAAATTTTCTTCAAAGTTCTTAAGCTTTTAATCTTTGCAAACTTTCTTCAAAGTCTTCAAAAGTCTCAGACATGACAACTGTTGTGTTAAGTATTGTATTCTTCTATCTAGAATAGTTAGATCTTAATGAATTCGCCTTCGTTCTTTCCACAAGAACAAAATCAGGGAATTTGATCTTGTAACTTTCTTAGATGAAGAGTCGAGTTTGAGACGGAGTAGTCTTGAACTCATTTCGCAACCGGAGTAGGTTGTTGGTCCTTTTTATTGTAAGGGTCTTAGGTAGTCGGAGTAGATTACTTAATTGAATCAATAAGAAGAAGATTGGACGTAGGCCTTTCAAGTGGCTGAACCAATTCAAAACTCATGTGTTAATTTCTTGCTTGTTTATTTTCCGCTGCACTTTTCTTTACTCGTTTGTTTCGCTTTTCTGTCCAGTACAACAGTCTCGAATACTGTTACTTTCGTGTTGTAGCCTTTACTTCATCTGCTAAAACGAACAAGTAACAGTCAGACTCACTGTGACAGTCACTTTACAGCAACTTTCTAATTTAGCAATACACTCTTGATAACCTTGTTCATTCAGTGTATCCATTTGTTCTTCTCAACAACAATCAACTTTCTTTAAACAATAAAGATTAAGTTGAAATTTTTAAAGTGGTACCTAATTCACCCCCTCCCCCTCTTAGGTACTTGGAATCCAAACCCTTCAATTGGTATCAGAGCCTCGTGCTCTTGATCGAGGCTAATCGCCTTTGCGTTGGATTCTAGGCCTATGGATTCCTCAAAACACTCCAAGATCCCGGTCTTTACCGGTGAGAATTTTGGATGGTGGAAACTCAAAATGGAACACTACATCAAAAGTATTGATTACCAATGTTGGAAAATCATCAAAGATGGACCACTCATTATTGAAGAATGGTCATGGCTTTGGAATTTTTCTCGGCCAATTTAAAATCATTTTCATTGTAATCTCTTTCGAGTTTGACCGTAGAATATCCCGTCATCATGTCCTTATCTTCAATAATGAGTTTTGAAAAAGGGGCATGTTTTGAAAAAGGGGCAAGTTTTATGTTACACCACCAAAGCAAAAAGGTATCATCCAAGTCAAGGCAAAAAGAACGGCTTCATTGTCTACACCATTGTCTTCACCATTGTCTTTACTACCACCCACATCAAATCCCTTTGAATAAGAGGCCCACTTTAAGCATTTTGGATGTGGTGTAGTTTACATCCCCTAGCTTCCCTTTAATAACTTTCAACATCATTTTCCCTAAATTTTCATGTGATCATACAATCATTGCGATTCCACACTTTCTTGCACCAAACATCCTTTGGCCTTAAGCATTATCGAAATCGAAATACCATAAGTCGAGTTTTTTTTTTTTTTTTTTTTTTGCGATCCTTGAGTATATTGGACAAAGTGGCAGATCTTGTGAGCATAAGATTATGGAGGTTGATTTTGCATTAACTTTGGCAAATAAGTATCTGGATGTCACATTCACTTGGACCGTTGTATAGACTAGTCTGTATGTCACATTCACTTGGACCGTTGCATACACCTGTCTGCATGTCACATTCACTTCGACTGTTGCATAGACCAGAAGGATTTCATTCGCTTGTTTTGTGTCGGTTTGAACTTTCTTACGGATCAATGAGGCCATTTTGAACAAGATTTGGTTTTGATGATTGGAGTGGGTGTAGAACACAAGGTGACTCGGAAATGAGGTGGTTATTGAGTGAAGAAGAAAAAGGGAGTTGGTGGATTCAAGGGTATTTTGGATGATGAGTTTGATATGACATTGAAGGGTCTTATTTTTGAGGGGTAAATAAGTGGCAGTAACTTTGAACATAGGATAGTCAAGTGTTGAGTATGCAATTAAGTACAAAAATGTGCAGGAAAATCATGATAAATTGAAACATATGTGAATTAGAATAAAGAAGAGTATACTTACATGCCAATTCTCGTCAATCATGTAAGTGATTAGACACACACACACACATGAATCACATACAATTAATTAAACCAATTTGTAACCGAAGTTTCTCAAATTGTTCTCTTGCTAGTGGTTTCGTAAAAATATCCGCTATTTGATCTTCGGTTTTGCAAAAAATAAGCTTAATATGTCCTTTCTCTACGTGATCACGAAGAAAATGATGACGAATCTCAATATGCTTAGTCCTAGAGTGTTGAATGGGATTTTTGGAAATGTTTATGGCACTAGTATTATCACACATGATAGGAATAGAGTCATAAATCATACCAAAATCTTGAAGTTGTTGACGTACCCAAAGAAGTTGTGAGCAACAATGAGCGGCACTAACATATTCGCTTTCGGCCGTTGAAAGAGCTACCGTATTTTGTTTCTTTGAACCCCATGAAACGAGACAAGGTCCAAGGAACGTGGCAATCCCGGAGGTGCTCTTTCGGTCTACCGTGCATCCCGCAAAGTCGGCATCGGAGAATCCTACAAGATCAAGGGGACAATACAACGGATACCACAAGTGGAGATGTTGGGTTCCAATCAAATATCGAAGAATTTGTTTAACGGCTTTGAAATGGGATTCTTTCGGATTTAATTGGAACCGAGCACATAAACAAACACTAAAGAGAATGTCGGGACGACTAGCGGTTAAGTAAAGAAGAGATCCAATCATACCTCTATACACCGTGTCACTTACATTTTTGCCATTTTCATCCTTGTCCAACTTGGAAGTAGATACCATAGGCGTAGAGTATGATTTAGCATCCGTCATCCCGAATTTCTTAAGCATTTCTTTAATATACTTTTGTTGATGAATTAGGATTCCTTCTTTGGTTTGTTTGATTTGAAGTCCAAGAAAGAATCCTAGTTCACCCATCATGCTCATCTCGAATTCCAATTTCATTAATTCGGAAAAGTACACACAAAGAAGCTCATTAGTAGCACCAAAAATGATGTCATCGACATACACTTGCACAATCAACAGTCCATCAGACTGTGACTTTAAGAACATGGTTTTGTCCACGGATCCTCTTCTAAACCCGTTCTCAAGTAGGAATTTTGACAATCTATCATACCAAGCACGGGGTGCTTGTTTTAAACCGTAAAGAGCTTTGTCCAACTTGAAAACGTGATTAGGAAAATCATTGTCCAAAAACCCCGGGGGTTGCTCAACAAAGACATCCTCTTCTAAATAGCCATTTAGAAAAGCGGTTTTAACATCCATTTGGAAGAGTTTAATGCCTTTGTGAGCCGCAAAAGCAATAAGTAATCGTATGGCCTCAAGTCTAGCTACCGGTGCATAGGTTTAATCATAGTCAATACCCTCTTGTTGATTGTAACCTTGCACCACTAGTCTAGCCTTGTTCCTTACGATTTCTCCGGAATCATCAAGCTTGTTACGAAAGACCCACCTAGTACCAATGATGGTACGATTGGGTGGCCTAGGGACCAAGTGCCATACCTCATTTCTCTTGAATTGATTGAGTTCTACTTGCATTGCAATTACCCAGTCAGCAACAGTCAGAGCGACTGTTACATTGGCAGGTTCAATTTGAGAGAGAAATGCATTGTGTGCACAGAAGTTGTTGAGAGAGGCTCTTGTTCTTATTCCAGATCTGATGCATTTGATGAGTTTTTAATTTGGTGAGGAGGAAGTGAGTCGTATATCCGGTTGTACGACGGCTAAACAAATATGGGACGTCCTTGAACTCGCACATGAGGGAACCATACAAGTTAAGAAACAACGTATAGACCTTCTCATAAAAAAATATGAGATGTTCCATATGTTGAAGGATGAGTCCATCAATAGTTTAGCCTCTCAATTTTCTAGCATTATTAATGAGCTTAAAAGTCTAGGAAGAACTTTCGAGTCCGAGGACATCATTCGAAAAATTCTTCGTAGTCTTACCGCTAAGTGGCAACCAAAAGTCACCGCTATTGAAGAGGCTAGAGACCTAACCACATTAACCTTTCATGAACTAATGGGGTCCCTAATTGCACACGAGTTAAATCTCGACAATGCTCCTAGTGAGACCTCAAAGGGAAAAGGACTTGCTCTTAAATCCACCTCAAGTGATGAGGAAGGAGAAGAGGAAGATGAATTTGCCATGCTCTCAAGAAACCTTGTTGGAATGGTCAATAGCCAAGGATTCAAAAATTTCAAGGTGAACCATGCTAGAAAACGATTTCCTAAGAGGCGACCGAGTTCCGCTATGGGATGTTTCAAATGTGGTGACAAAGGTCACCTAATTAAAGAATGCCCAAAATGGAATGACATCAAATCTAAGGATAGAAGAGACACGGCCAAAAGAGAACTCAAGCATAAGGTCATGTCCGCCATTTGGGCATGTCCGACTCCGAGGACGATGAACCCATCGAGGAGCAACTAGATGCTAAAATGTGTTTGACAAACAATCTCAAAAATAAAACACATAAACTTGCTAGGAGTGAGTCTCTTAGGTGTCTTATGGCACATCCGGATGAATCCGATTCCGAGTCCGACAATGAGGTAAAATATCTTAAGGCTAAGGTTAGAACTTATTCCAAAGACAAGGTGTGTAAGTTGCTTGATAAGTTGTTTGACAAGTGTCGTAACCAAACCGAGAAACTTGATGTCATGCAAGATCAAATAGAGGAGATTGCTCAAGAAAACGTTCTTCTAAAACAGGAATTGAATGATACAGACACAGTGACTGTTACCTCTGAAGTTGAGACTGAATTTAAGAGATTAAGGAAATTAAACAAAAATCTGACTAATGAACTTGATCTCCTTAAAACCTCTAGCTCTAACTCTACTCCCTCTGATCTTGAAGAGATTAACACCTCCTTAGTCTTCCAAATTTCAAAAATCTCAAAGGAGCGTGATGATCTCATCAAAGATCTTGAGTTGTCTAAAACTGAAGTAGTCGACCTTGAAGAAAAAGTTGAAAGTCTGAAAGTCACAATCCCTCTGTCTGTTGCATCTGACATTGAAAAGCAAAGCTCATCCTCTCATGATCTTGTCAAAACTTTAACCACTGAGAATGATCGACTCAAGGTTGATCTCAATGCCTTCAAATGGGAAATTAGAATCCTTCATGAGAAACTTGTTAACATACAACATGAAAAAAACAAGAGTTGCTCCTCCGACCCTAAGGTCACTCAATTGAACTTTTGCATCTCCAACCTTAAAATTGACATTGAACAAAAAATCAACACCATCATTGACTTAAAATCTAAATTTGTTGTGATGAAAAATGATTTGGACATTTCTAAGGAAAAGAACAGTTGCTTTTGGCTAAAATTGAGAAACTTGGCAAGGATCTTAATGAAGCTAAACATGTGTCTAAAAAATGGGAAGGAAGTCAAAATGTCTTGAATTTTCTCACTAGTCAATCCAAGAGGTGTGATAGAGTGGCTGGTCTGGGTTTTAAATGGAACAGTCAGTCGCACTGTTACATTCAAAAACCAGATCCTAGCAAAACTGACTTCCGAAGAAGGAAGTATGTTGGTCTTCCTGAATACATCATTTGCAACTATTGTGGAAAAACTGGTCATGTCTTTAATGCTTGCAAAAAGAGACATAATGACATTGAAAGAAATATTAAAGTTGTTAAGCAAATATGGATTCGGAAAGATCTCCTTAAGCAAGTTGGTGGTAAGAAGGGACCCAAAATGATTTGGGTTCCTAAACTTAAAGTCTAATCTCTTGTAGGGCTTGGTGAGAGGCGGCCGCAATTGGTACTTGGATAGCGGATGTTCTCGTCACATGACGGGAGACAAAAGCCAATTTCTCTCACTTGAAGCTTATGATGGTGACACGGTAACGTTTGGAGAGAACAAGAAAGGTGAAGTAATAGGCATTGGGAAGGTTGGTAAGTCATCGTTACTTTGTGTCGACAATGTGCGGCTTGTCAAAGGTTTGAAACACAATCTCCTTAGCATTTCTCAATTATGTGACCGAGGTAACTTGGTCGAATTTAGTGCTAGTCTTTGTCGAATCATTGATGCCACAACCCATGAGGTAATACTTGAAGGTAGACGAGTGAAAGACGTCTACCTAACCGATTTAAACACTTTATCCGGACATACTATGTCTTGTATGAGTGTAATGAAAAATGATCCTTGGTTGTGGCATAAACGATTTGGACATGTAAGTACTAAGACTCTCAATACTCTCAAGAGACTTGACTTGGTTGAAGGATTTCCTAACATAAAATTTGATCTTGATAAAATTTGTGATGAATGTGCTAAATGCAAACATGTTAGAAGTTCCTTCAAATCGAAAAAGGTTGTGAGTACCTCTCGTCCACTACAACTCTTGCACATTGATTTATGTGGACCCATGAGAACACGTAGTAGAGGAGGGAGTCGCTATGTGTGTGTCATTGTTGATGATTATAGTAGATTTGTTTGGGCATTGTTTTTGAATTCCAAAGATGAGGCATTTGATGAGTTTTTAATTTGGTTGAAAAAGATTCAAAACAAACTTGATTTAAAACTCGTTTCGATTCGAACCGATCATGGAACCGAATTTGAAAACTCATCATTTGGTGCTTATTGTGATGACAATGGTGTTGATCATAATTTCTCCGCTCCAAGAACTCCTCAACAAAATGGCGTTGTTGAACGCATGAATAGAACTCTTGAAGGCATGGCTAGAACCATGCTATTGTGTAGTAAGCTTCCTCGAAACTTTTGGGCCGAAGCGGTAAACACCGCTTGCTATATTCATAATCGAGTCATGGTAAGAAGTCTACTCAATAAAACACCATATGAATTACTACGTGGAAGAAAGCCCAACATTTCATACTTTAGATGCTTTGGTAGCAAATGTTTTGTTCACAACAATGGTAAAAATAATTTGGGTAAATTCGATCCACGTAGCGATGAAGCGGTTTTTATTGGCTATTCTAATCATAGCAAGGCCTACAAAGTTTACAACAAGAGGACTATGTTGATTGAGGAAAGTGTACATGTCATTTTTGATGAATCTAGTCTCTTTGATCAGGTACAAATTGATGAGGAAGATGATGAATTCGAGATTGGGCTTGTGCGAGAAGACTTTGTGTTTAATCAAGAAGAAGCCTTGAACAATTCGAATATCATTGATCAGCAACAGACGCAGAGACTGTTACCTATTACAGACAGCATCAACTCAGGGGGAATCAACAGTAACTCTGCTACTGCTTCTACCTCCCAGACTGTAACAGTCCCTATGACTGTTGAACAGGGAGAGTCCTCCAACTCTAATGAAGGACCAACATCCGACCAGAAAGTAAAAGTCACTCAGACTGTTGCTGTTGAAAGGGAAGAAGTCCCCTTCGTGCCAAAGAAGTGGAAACATCAAAACTCACATCCCTTGTCAAATCTAACAAGTGGTATCAGAGCCGACGGTTTGGCTTGGGACCGTAAGGTGCGATGTGGTGATGGTGCTCGAGATGACGCGGAGTAGCGTCGTGGTTGCGGAGTAGCACCATCGTTGGACTCTCACCCTTGGTCGACCAGAGATGCGGAGTAGCATCGTGCGGAGTAGCCTGGTTGGCCCGATACGGGGTTGTGTCGGGTGCGGAGTAGCACCAAGTGAGGGGGAGTTTCAGCACACACACATGTGAAATGGGGAGATTGTTGAGGTCTCTTCCCATATGTGTGTGAGGGGCATCCATCCCACATCGGTAGAATAATAGTGAAAGGACTAGCTTATAAGTAAGTGGGCTACTCCTCCTATCACCAATTGGTTTTAGGATGAAACCTCACTTGTTTGTGGGCCGGTCCCATGCACCTAATTCCATAAGCCCGATGCGGAGGACTCAACAGACGGCAATCGAGTACAAAGTCCAACTACGCTCTATAATTCTACGCCTTCTACGGTTTATACGCATAAATTGTACGATTGTATCAAATTGGAAATTTGCTACTGAACTTATGAAAGTGTATGATCGAATTTGATTAATCTATCTCGTTTCTCGCTGGTTAATAGTCGTCCTTCATGATTGAAAATTATTAAGTTATGTAGTTGAGTTACTAAGTTTATAGATAAACAAGAGAGGAGATGGAATTGGAAAATAAAGAGAAAAGATAGATAAGGGGTAAAATTGGAAAGTCGGAGCACAAATTCGGGCGATATTAGTAAAACACGGGCGACAAAAAGCAACTCCCTTTTAAATATTGATAGTGAAACTAATTATTATGAAAAAAGTATTTTATAGTAGTGTGTCACTCAACGGGGGAATTTAGAGATGTGTTAATCTTTTAGTAAAAAGGGGATATATGTATTTTATTTTTCACCAATGATAGTGGAGACCAATAAACTTTGCTAATGTTAATGCAACCAATTAACAGTGGAGCCACTTTCATTCATTCTTCAGTTGAGCGTAAATTTCAGTACTCTTAGCGTACTTGAGCGGAATTTTTAAGCGTTAATATTATAATTGTGTTATTCTTTTAGTTTATAGGGGATTCACACTTATAGAGTTATATCCCCCATTTATTAATTTTGTGATAGAATATTGTATTTGGACATTTTTTAATTATATATTATCACTGGATATGGACTCATGTCTATGGACTATCCCACCATGCATGGGCCCAAGGTACATTCCTGCAAACACTTGGGCTCAGTTTCATCGGTCGATAAGGGTAGTACATGTTGGGCTGGAGTATATTGAACTTTAGAAATTCTCTTTTAAGGCGGGTCAATATATTAGATGAGAGTAGTATAAGACAAAAGTATAATGCCTTGGAATTAAGTAAGTATTTGTCTCATTCATACAAATGAAATGAGAATAGTCTAAGACAAAAGTAGAATGCCTTGAAACTAAGTATTTGCCTCATTCGTACAATTAAAATTTGATTAGTATGAGACAAAAGTAAAATGCTTAGAAACCTAATTAAGTTCTTGTCTCATTCATATAAGTGAAATACTCTCTTCTTCTCGGTCATTTGTTTCCCATTTTCATTTTAGGGTGTCACATTCATTTGTTTACTTTTTTATATTAGGAAGTTAATTTATAAGTAATTTGATCACTCAAGGAGACTATTGTCCACATGTCATCCACCAAGTACCACCACAAATGCCCCCTATCATTTTCTTAGTAATTGTGTCAAAAGTAAAGATAAACAAATGATCGGGACGGAGGGAGTATTACTTAAATCGTTTTAATTTTAGGGCATATCAATTTTAAGAGAGTATAATTATTTAAACCTGCACAAAGGTACGGTTAGACTAATTACCTAACTTTATGGTTAATAGTAAGTACGAAGTACTCTCTCCTATTCAAAATAACATTCGCTCTTTCCTTATTTAGTAAACTTTTATATTTATTTTAATCATCTCACCCCACAACACTCATATTTTATCGTATTCTAATCATCTCACCTCACAATAATACTTATTTTAATCAACTCATCCCACAATAATACCTCACAATACATTCCCTCTCTCCAATCACTTAACCCCACTACAATAATTTTTTTTATTTAATTAAAAACCTTAATTTTTATACAAAAACTAAATGAGGAATGTTATAATGAATAGAAAGGAGTATTTACTAATAGGCATTGACAAACTATTCACATCACGGGGAGTGGAAGAAAAGGAAATGTACCAATCTAGTTGTTAAAGACAAATTATTATTTGAAGAAACACATTAGCCAAACACATTATAAACGATAGAATTGACATATTTGATTAGTATATGTTTTAGTTAGTAAATTATGTTAAAGTGTGAATTTTTTGTTACGAACCTAAGATGTTTTGGCCGCCATCCCTAATGATGGTTTTAGGATAGAGCAGTCATGTCCAATGACGAATTTGGTGTATAATATTTTCATTTACATTGTACATACTATACTTCTACTAATTAAACTCAAAAGCCGTTATTGGGCACGTCAGCTCTATCCTAAAATTAAACCGCCATTGGAGATGGTGGCTCTATCCTAAAAAATAAAGCCCAAAAACTGTTGTTCGAAATGGCGACTCTAACCCCTTAGATTCGTACAAAATTCATACTATGTGGAACCCTGAATGAGAAATAATAATTTACTTATCAACCTAAAACAATAATTAATTTTTCTTACAACACCATTTTAACAAAAATTCTAAAAATATTTGTTAATTAGCAAATTTAAGTTAATAGATTGTTATATCTATTACACCCAATTGTATATGCATTGACGCATTGTAGTCCAATATTGGAATGGGAGGGGCTAACAAGAGGTGTTGTTCATTGTGTCATTCCTTCCCAGTGAAAAAATAAAAAATCTAGTATTTTTTTTTTTTTTTTTTTTCAGATTTTACTATAAATCTATAAGTTCTACAACAATATATGCATGAAGGCATGAAGCTATTATTAAGGCTCCCATGGTTTATGGTTATATTAGGTGGTGGAAATAGACTAATAGTGGTACCATTCAAGTCGCAATTATAAAATGAGAGTAATGAATGAAAGATGGAAATAATGAAAAGAATAAAAGAAACGATAAATCTCTCTTAAGACGAATATACCGTTTTAAGATTAAAACAGGTTAAATACTTGTCATTTACATAAATAAAGACAAGTTTTTTTTTTCTAATATCTAGGCATTTTATTTTTGTCTTGTGTATATATAAAAATAATAGCCATTTGACCATTTAAAACTTAAAACGGATAATGTCCGTCTTAAAACGAGAATTTGGGTAAAAGAAGTGACCACTTATAATTTTGTGCACATATGCAGTCCTCTCAAGTCTCAACTATGGGGATTGATAGTGAGCTTAACGTGATTGTGCACGTTAAATGTGACCACACTGTTTAGGAATTTTAGCTTTTATTTATGTCTTTGGAAGATATTTTATTGCATGTAACATCTAACATGCACATCCATGCAAAAATTTATGTATATCTTATGTATATAGTGATCAAATGCAAGAAGATAGTTGTGTTGTTTTTTATTTTTTATTTCATATTTTGCATGTGACAGAGAATTTCAAATAAGAATATTGTACGACGCTATAATAAACTTATAAAAGTATAAGCATTTTTTTTTGTTCCAAAATATTAAATAGGGTGTATAAGTTTTAGTAGTTGTTATGGAGTCGTTGTATATTGTATGAGGTTTTTTTTTAAGAGAACAACGACTGTCCTACTTTATTTTAAGCATGACGTCTAGACTTTGAACTTGCCATTCCATGTTGGTTTACTTACTATATGTAATTTATACTCAGTGATTTACCCTATGATAACGGATGCGAATTCTCTCCTTAATAAAAACAAATGCTTGAAATTCAAGAGAACTTACGTTAGGTACACGAATCCTTTTAGAAATTCCAACACAAAGTTCCAATAAAGCCAACTAGATACTTCATCTCATCATAACAATTGGTGTATAACTGCCATACAATACAAAGATTATCGTACATTCCTTTGCCTGTTCTAATTCATTACTTCTATTATTGGTCTGGTCCACACAAAATCACAATAGTGTCATACCCAAAACAAGCTTTTCTAGTTAAGGAGGACCCACGAGTTTGATACTTTAAGAAATGACCTATGTGTCATCGAAACGTTACGTACATTTGACCCTTCTTACCTCGTTTTGACCCTTCTTACCTCGTTATAAGCAGGGGCCTCTTGCACAGTTATCGGGGTAGTTAGTTAGATACAATAAGAAAACCGTATATTGAGTTAATAGCTCGGTATTTCACGATGGGTACGTGTGGGGGGTATTTAGCACTTCACTATAACATTCTACTTCGTAATAGTTTAGCAGGACACTTTTACATTTTATTTTACACAAATTCTCATTTGTGACGGACACTATCCGTCGCAAGCTTAAGACGGATACCATATTCTCTCACAAAATACCCATCAAGGGTGAGTGGAAAGCACATGGGGGGTGCCCACCTTGTCCCCTCTACCCATTTCCTCTCACAAAATACCCGTCACAAGATCCGATCCGTCGCAAGCAAGACCTACTGTTTATTTTAAGTTCATAACATGAAATGTCAACAAGTCATTTACTAGACAGTAAACACTTGAAAGTGGGTCACAAATTCACAATCACATGAACTAAAGACATCTCTTAATAGTTATTGGAGTATATTACGGTATTGGAGTGCAATACCGGAATTCATGTCCCTTGGTGAATCAACGTGACCCTTGACGAAGGGTCACAATATTATTATAACTAGACTTTAATTTTGTATAAATAGATCTTGGTTGTAGATTAAACACAATGCAATTCATTAATACAATTTACACTTATAGAATTTATAAGTCGTAATTTATCATATATACTTTGTGTTAGAACTACTTGGTTGATGATGCCAAGTTTAAATGCATTTTAATGTTTGCTTCTTAGTTATATTTGATAGCTATTGATGATCCCAAGATCTCCTCAAGATGATTCAATGTTGATCAAGATGAAGAAGCCATTGCCCTAGTCAAATGTTGTAAATGAGGTATTGAAACATTCTTAGCCTTGTCACAAACACTGCAAAACCGTGTCACAGTGCTAGTCACTGTGACACCATGGTTTCTGATACGGTTCAAGGAGAAAACTTTCAAGAATTATAAACAAGTGTTTTGACTAAATGTTTTTCCTGATTTCAACAAATAACACTTTACAAATGAGAAAAAGAGACATGAGTCCACTTGCCAAATTGAATTGTAACAAACCCTTTTCAAAGTCTTTATTTCTTTAAATAGGTTTTTTACTTTTAAAAAATGGCAAAAATTACTTTTCCCATAAAAGTATTTCATGCTCAGATTTTTGGTGCCTTGAGCTTTGCATTTCTGTCCCAAGTATCTTCTAAAGAGATTTTTGTATGATACATCATATTACCTCTTGGGCACAAGAGTTAAGTGTTACTTTTCCACTCTAAACCTTTACACTTACTCTTCTATAAATATCACCAACTTGTCTCATTTAATGCTAAGACTTTTAAGAGCATTTAATTGAAAACCTTGCAAATCATTTATGCATTCAAAGAGCTTTGTCCTTTTAATATTTGCAAAACGTTTTTAAGCAAAAGTCTTCACTTGTTTTCAAGCTGTAAAACTCCTGTATCAGTTCGCTGTACTGTGACATACTAAGTCTGTTCCATGATCTCGTGTTTAGGTCTGAATTGTAATCTCCACGTTCATCAAGGTGAACAATTGAGATTAAAGGCTTTGTAAACCTATGAGATAGAACAATCACTTCTTTACATTTAAGTTACTTAGTTGAGTACAATCGGGGTTGGTTGGAAGGTTATTTTCATTGTAAGGGGTTTAATAAGTTTGAGTAAATTTCTAAACAAGCAATAAAATAACATTGGACGTAGGCTTCGGACTAGAAGCTGAACCAATTGAAAAACATCGTCTTGTTTGTTCATTTACTTTGTCATTTACTTCTCGTCTTCATTTTATAGCTTATTCCGCTGCACTGTCCATGTTACAGTACATGTTACTGTGACATAGATCTGCCTGTTTGATTTTGTGAACTTAGTCTCAATTAAGTTTCTCAATATTACTCAATCGATCTCGTCTTATTAAGTTATCATTTTAATCAAGTTGAAGGAAAATTTAAAAAGGCCACCTAATTCACCCCCTCCCCCTCTTAGGTGTAATCGTTCTTAACTCTTCACTTTGCCCCCAATATCTTGTGTTGTGAGTTTGTGACATAAGCGAGCCATGCTGTATTCAGTATCAAAGTGTTATGTGGTGTCGAACAATTGGACCCACAAGAATCCGCAAAAGATTGAGAAGAGTCGAATTAACATAGCTTAATGACCTATAGTTGGAAGAAACTATATACACAAATAGCATTTCTATGAATTATATACGGAGTATATGGATTATGGACTAGTGTTGTGAATCCTGAAACTCGGGAAAGAAAAAATCGTATGATGGATCATTGGCAATCTTCATGGCTTGAGCAAAATGATGGGCAGTGTCCGGTGGATGAGCTTCGACTCTAGCCCGATCTGGGCGGACCCAACGACCTTCACTGTTCCTCACCATACCTTTGTTATGGTCTTGCCTCCACCTAGGAGGAACACCATATTCACTTTTTAGCAAATCAGAGTCTTTATTAACAAGAGCAATGTCCCTCTTAGTCGCCAATCTAAATTTCCGGCCCTTTCCGTTATAACCATCTACTAAATGCAAGAGTGCCTCAAGGTTGTGGGCACTCGCCACATCTAAATTCCGATTAAGAAACCGAGAGTGGGTTTGGTCCAAAGCAAGCTCTGTCCCTACATGAGCGTAACTCCAAGGGAAATGAACCGTGTCCTCGAGGTATTTTTGTAATTTGTTCTTTTCATTGGCAATGAGACCCGGCATTGCAGGAACCCTGTCATGGACATTGACGACTCTAAGTTGCTTAACACCGAGCTCATCACACCTTTCCTTAAATTTCAGGTTTCCAACTCGAGGACTCCCGTAGGAAATAACCGAGATTGGGATTTTCTTCGGTTTATTGGACTCATCATCATGAACGATATTGAGTCTCATTTCAGCTATGTCATAAGCACTTAAAAGAGCAAGGGCTCCGCCTAAACTATGTCCTGTGACGGTTATACTAAGCTCTTCACCTTTGAATTGCTCTATAAGCCGTTTGACTTCAGCTAAGACTTGTTCCCTAGCCGAAAAAGAGCAAAATGTGCATTCTTCCTCTTTTGTGGTGTATAAATCATAAAACCCGGATTCAATTTGAACGTGAGGGTTGTCTCGAAATTGGACAGGTCGGAGAATGTTCTTAAGGTCATGGATCCACTCTAGGTATGTAACTGTACCTCGCCAAACGATAAGTATGTCCCGTCGTCCAAGTCTTTTAATCTCGTCTTCATCATTCGCCACTGCAACATATCCCATCCAATTGGCATGGGGGCTCCATATACTCCTTATGCTATTTGACCTTTGAAAGAACTTCTGTAGATTGATGTTTGAGGTTGCATAGAGGTATCTGCATGCACACAACAAGAATTTGGAACCATTTGGAACCATCAACATACATACATCATTCTTACTTTATGATTATTTTTTCTAATGATTTAATGATTTCTTCAATTTTTCATCATATATTCTACCTCTGCACATATCTTCATCAAGGCAAATTCTCATTTTTTACAGACGATTTTCGTCACAAGCGTGTGACCTCTCACTCACAAGCTGCAAGTGGCAGAGGGCTCGTGACGGTCACATGGTTTTGGAACAAAATAGGAATAAAAAAACAGAAGAGTTTTGAGAGTACATACCGGCACATACGATAGCCAAAATGCGTCATATCCATCTTCTGAAAGAAATCCGAAATGGGGTAATTGCAAGAACCACAGTACTTAGAGTGAGGATCAAAGTCGAACGAGTCATAAGAAGATTGAGCAAACTCCCCATAACGGATAATTTCTCGCCTAAGATGCGAATTCATGGGGTCTAGTAGCCCTTCCCAATCGTCGCACCCATGCATCTCCTTCCATACTTCTCGCAAAAGCCTTACATCTTCATCTTCAGGATTCTCGACCTTGTGATCCTTCTCAAATCCGCTTAGTTCTCTTACGCTTTTTGCTGTTTCTGCTATGACAGCAGATAAGTCCTGCACTAATGCACTTCTTATCATTTTCTTCGCTTTGGAGACGCGAGGTCGTCTGTTAAGAAGGCAGGCATAGTTAAGGGTTTGGTCTAATGACAAGTTACTAGTAATGTTCGGAGAAAAGATTAAGGAAGCCATGGAAATTGGAAAAGAGATTAAAATGCAAGTAAAAAAGCAGGCAAACTTATATCTCTCACAAAAAGGTTTGGAATAAGTGTTAATCCATTGTTTTTTATTGTGTATGTGATAATTATGCTATAGGTATAGCTCCAATATATATACTGAAAAATACTTGGAAGGATTATGAAGGGAAATAGGAGTTTGCAACCAACCAAAACAAAGAACAGTATGTCTTACTGAAGACGGCGGATATGCGCCGTCTTCAATGAGAATTTGTGAACAAAAGATTTTTCGATTTGTTTTGGTTATAGCGCCTTTTATACTCGTAATAAACTATTTATTATAGCGTTCATTTAAAATTATTTATCGCCAAGAGTCCACGTAACATACATGTATAGTAATATGTGCTGAGAATTGAATCCATGACCTCAATTATAGGAGGCAATGCCTTAAACCATAGACCAAATGACTTCTTATGATATCCAATCACGCTATATCTAATTACATTACTCGAAGTGTTATTTTAGGCAAGTCGCTATTTAAAGTAGCAATTTTGGTATTTATCAATTTTTCTCTCTAGAATTTCACCTAAGACTAAAGTTGCTAATTTATTAAGTAGTGGCTAACCCCGAATCTTAAAATATGTTGACATGAAACATGAAATAACGTCAAATGAGCGCCTATTTTGATAAATAGTTTCAAATGAGCTCTAAAATGATGATACGAATCTATTAAATTGTACGTTATACTCTCGAGTTTTTCGATTTTCTATATTGTTTCCCTATCTTTTGCAATTATATGGTATGCCCCTGAGTTTTATACATCATTCTATATATACCAAGCCGTGACCTTATTGATCGTCTACGGTAACTTAGTTTGTTAATTAGTTGAACTATTAAATCACCTCTTTACCATTCCAATTACTTATCTATTCACCTACTCATTTGCTAATTAGCCTATCGAAGCACCCATTAACACACCCAGTAGAATATGAATTTTACTAATAATTCATGACATCTCCATTATCATTTCATGTTTCATAAATGAGGTTTTTAATTCCTCCGTAATAGTTTGTGCTTAATAAATGTGATTTGTGACACTTTGGATGGTGTTACGACACTAAAATGGAGGGAATTACACTTGTTTAAAGATGGATAAAGTTCATAGAAAGTTAAAAGAGGTCATAATAGAAAATAAGTTAGAAGTTTAAAAGTACAATATAGAATATAATTAAAATAGGGATATAATTTAAAAAATTCATAGACTAGAATTTTCCAAAATGAGAATAAGTTCGAAATAAAGTCCACTGATGCATACAAGAATAGAGTCTTCTAATGCAATAATTCATACATGAAACATCAATGTGAAACACGGGCTAACGAGCAAACGAGCATTGTGAATGACAAATAGAAGTCATATAATTGGTATAATTAGAGTGAATATCACGTGAGGCATAAAATACTTAATAATATATATAACACTCGAGTGATACACGCCTACACGATGGTTGGTGACAAGTAAGATTATAAAGTATAGAGCTGGTATAAAAATATGAAATTCCATAGGAATCGAAAAGTATATAAAATTGAAAAGTAAATAACAAACCGGGTAAAAGCGTTGGGAAAAAAGTTTAGCATATCACCGAAAATCTTGGAATATGAAAGTAAATATAATATTTAAATTATAAAAAGAAAGTTCGTTACATCAAAATTTCATTTCTAAGACGATTTTTATTCCTAGACTCAATATAAAGTTAATTGAGTCTTAACAACAGTAAAATATTACTCCAAGAATTACCTTGCAGTTTTGACTTTTGAGTAGCCTTCCTGGCTTCCTTCCCTGTTCCGTAGAAAAAAAAACATTATTGCTACAATAGTCAATCTGGTCTTGTTGCATTTTTGGCTTCGGATACTGATTTAAAAAAACAAAGACCCGTAACAAATCGCTATATTAACTAAAGTTTAAGAATATGAATCAATTATATATGTAATCCAAATTCGACACTCAGATATGTAATCCAAGTCAGAGTATCATAACCCAACTGATAAATAAGAGATTGGTGATGTTATCAAAGGATAAAGAGAAAATAAACGTGCGCCATTTTGTGAATGTAGCAATTTAGAGCACGGTATTATAAAAAAAAAGGCATCATAATGATATTGACATGCAAATAAAAAGAGTGAAAGAGTAAAAGACTCATGTGATGTAATAATATATACTCCGTACTAATATGTATCGTAATTAATGCATAAAAGAGACAAGAGATTCAAAGCAGCCAAAACTTATCATCACAACAAATCAAACGAATATCTATGAATATCAAACAAAATGATCTGACAAATAATCTTTTTGATTGCTGTTCAACTATCATAATTAAGAGAAAAAAGATTATACATCGGAGGTACTACCTCAGAGTAGTATGATTTTGAGTTTTTGTGCATTTTTTTTGAACTTTTTAAAGTATATAAATTAAATTTTATATCTTATATATGATATTTTTTTAGTGTTATTGTAATTTTTTTGAGCTTAATGTTTAAATTATAAACTCAAAAACTTTATAATAAAACTACACTATACTCAAAAACTATATTATATGTGGTAGTACCTCAGAGGTACAATCCACTTACTGATTAATTAATCTAGACTTCAGTTGGACATACCTCCACAAGTCCTAAAGGCCAACAACCAAAGTTTCAAAACTAATATCTATGTATTGGTATTTGAGACGGCCGATACGAGATATCCCAAGTTGTATATAGTAAATTAAAAATAGGAAAATATCGGCTTAGACGACTGATTGATAACGTGTATCGGCCAACTCAGCCTAATACGGTCAAGGATGAATCTAAATAAACTACTTATAACTTGTATTGGTCAACTCAGCCTAATACGACCTAACATGAACCTAAATAAACTAGTTATAACTTGTATCGGCCAAATTTTATAATGAAAAGTTATTAAAATTGTATATTATTGGTCAGATTAATCCGGACTTCAGTTGAACATAGCCAAAGGTCCAAAAGTCCAAAAGGGCAATAACCAGTTTTCGAACCCAATATCTATGGGTCTGGTTAAGTTGGATCAATTAGTTTCAATTGATCTACGTGCTTAGGAGTAAGGCCGAAGAAATAACAAGAAAATCTTTCCCTTCATAAAAACATTTTGTATTAAGATATATAACTATTGATGAAGCATCACATCAGCTTAAGTTTAAGCTTTTGATTCAGATTCTTAAGACTAACTATAGCTCACACTCGCTCTTCATTCTAATTAAGAGGTTCATTTTCAAGGGCCTTTTGAGCTTAACTAATGACTAAGACTTCTCTAAGAGACGGAAAAGATGCATCAAATGGTCAGTACAAGATAGGTAAGCCGTAAAGCGAAGATTTAAACAGGACAACATGGACCAACCATAATGTATTCGTTACATTATCGACTTATCTTCGTCTTGGGTAAACTTGTACTTTTTGTGGTTAAGTGATAAAGACCTGAAATTAATTTTCTTGTGCCACGTGCTACTAGTAGAGAAGTGACCACTTTTTAATAAATATTAATCATTTTTTGTTAGATAGTGACAACTTTTTATAGCAAAAAAAATGACCAAAATTTTAAAGTGATCACTATTTAAGAAAATGTGGTCACTATTACCAAATAATGGTCACATTTTGCAAAAATACACGGAATACAACAGTTATACATGATAACTACTAAAGACATGATTACTGTAAGGATTTAGACATACATCCCAAAAATCAGTTGCATTTCTGAATTCTGATCAATGGCTCTTCTTATTCTTTCACTTCTTTTCTAGTGTAAATACTAAAGAGGACTGAGTACCATTTAGTTCAGTTGGTGTATGGTCTTCTCAATCTTATAGGACCTTCTCCAAGAAATGAAACATTTACAATACTCGTACATATACAATTAAGTAAGCAGATTAGCATGAGAACGAAGTTAGACTACTGCTTAAGCGATAATAAATAACTTTGTCGAAGCCACAGAGGTAGCGACACATATCTGACATTTACCCTGCATAAGTTTTCTAGCCAAACTCAGAACATCAAGCTTGTCCTAGCTAGTACAATAAAAAGTGGAGAAGCCCTCACATTTCAAGGTCATGTGAAGAGACGACAGAGAAGGACTTTTCTGTAGTGAAGTTCGAAAGGAAAGACATAACTATCAAAGATCCAGAAAAAATCTTTACGGGTCCTATGGATTTTTTCTAAACATATTGCGTATAATATAAAACTTGTACATCTAATTTTTCAGCACATATAATGGGCAAAATGCACAAAATAATGTAGTTTTACGGTGCATGTGACCCCTAAACCTGTACATCTAATCTTTACTATTTTTTGAAGTTGAGTTACTTTTACAGTCTCGTGAGTCGTGATGAATGTGCGACCACTGGCCAACATTGGGTGGTCATGGGCAGAATTGTCTTTTTAGTGAACAAAACTTGCATATAACAAAAGAGGCAAATAATAACATAAAGTATCCATGGCAATGGGAAGTATTAAGAGATAAATATTAAATATTTATAAGGATTCCCAATAAGACTGTTTTATAGACTTGCCCAAAACATTACGGAGATTTCTAAACTACCCAAATGCTTCATTTAGAGCTCTAATTATTCCTATATGTCTTGTACAATGCCACAGGCGAACTGTCTTTATAACAGCCAAGGCTCAATGGCAGATCACTTATTGAGGTTCAAACTAGGTCATCAAATTGTAAACGCTTCCATAAATACGTAATGTAACCTAGCCATCAGAATCCGTTCAGCAAAAGGTATCAATATCATGCCAATTGGCTGAAAGAAAATTAGAGGTGTGACATAAGTCTAAGAGAGGCTCTATTCGTTGAAACGGTGAGCACAAGTAAAAGGATGTCAATTAGTTTAGGTGTACAAAAAACTACATGGAAATGAAAATTTTCAGAATAATTGCTTACCCAGTCTTACAAATTCATCTTCAAGAGCTATTGCTTCTAAGCAATCAACAGGACATTGGTAACAATTGGTCGTGAAACTCTACTCTTGATGAACAACATTATCCTTAACTACATAAGCATCACCACTCGGTGAAAATCAACTGCAAAACAAAGAAGATCATCCAATCGGAAACGAAGAAGACAAAATTATAGACCCCTAACCGAAACTAGACTAACATACAACTATGAGCTTCAAATTTCAGACATTTTCTCTGAAACTAAAGCCCTTCATTCATGGCAAATTGGCAATAGAACAAAAACAACATTTTGCTGGCCTTTACGGAATTTTAGACATAAATTTCCGTACTTACTAACGACATTATACGACCCCATACACTTTGTACTGATGGTAGGATGGTGTCAAATTCTACAGTTCTACAGAAGATTTAGCCAATATATTAGTCTCGGGTTCAACTTAAGCTCCGTTCTTTTAAACCAACTTTCGTAACTGAAGCGAAAACTTAAATGAACTCAGTTAACCTGAACTGAACCGAAACTACATTCAAAAGAACAGCGCCTAAGAGCGCTAATTGCGACAAATTAGTCGAAAACATAATGGAACTACTGATCGATTACACCACAACAACAAAAATTGTCAAAAAAATACATTCACTATGAAATGACCTACTTAAACTGCAATGTGAAAATCATAAACTAATTTCTGAGCAAAGTCACATCGAATCACAAAGTGCAAATTAGAAGCGGTTGAGTTTCAAACCCTAATTCTGGTGGTTAGATTATTGATCGTAGTAAATTTCGTCGAGTAATTGAATCATAGAATTCTGATCAATTGATAATATATCATCATATGTTAACAAGTGAAGTGATTGATAAGATTTACTGGACATATAGATGAAGATTCAAATTTAACCTAATTGAGTAGGGCGACTCGATCGCAGGAATTTCTTGATCTTTTAGTTTGATTGAGCATCGCGCCAACTGCAGTTTTTTTTGGGGTAAGGTGGCAAATTTTGTTCCGGATCACAAATTCTCATTGAAAACGGATCAACTATCCGTCACAAGATGAAGACGGATAGCGTCCCTTTTGCAATATACAACTATCCGTCATAATTTTGAAACCTAAAAAATTAAAATGTAACTAAAAAATTTTAGAAGCTCGAAAAAATTGCATATAAGCTCGATTAGATTGGTATTGGATTTACCATGCTCAAGTACATCTTGTTGTATAGTCTTATTTGTGTCCCAATATCCCTCTCACTTACATATTGTGCTATTTAGTAGATTATACAACCAGTTGTGTACAACTGATAGTATTGATTTTGAGCTTTATATTATAATGGTTGAGCTTAAATATACATTTTACGAATTTTATTGAAAAGAATCTAAACACCTTATACAAATTTGAAACTCAAAATATTATAATGAAACTCAAAAACATTATATATAAGCTCAATTATATTTTAATTTCAAAATTAAAATGTAACTACAAAATATTAAAAGCTCGAAAAGATTCCAAATAAGCTCAATTAGATTGATATTTGATGTACCATGCCCATATACATCTGGTTGTATGATCTTATTTGTGCATATTGTGAGAGCACAAATAGAATTATAACTTCGGTTGTATATTAGCGTTGTACAACCACTTTATATCGAGCTTAAATTATCCGTATTTCTTTTGAGCTTGTTTAAAGTTTACTTTCTTGAATGTGCTCATAAACTTTATACTAAAACTCATAATATTTGCAACAAAGCTCGAAAACTTTATTATACAACTCATATTCTAAACCGTCAGTTGTATTACAACCAGTTGTATAGTCATTGAACTGTTGTGAGAGAGGTACTATCCGTTTTCAGCTTGTGACGGACAGTGCCCGTTTTCAGTGAGATGAGC
Source organism: Heliosperma pusillum (assembly GCA_022085475.1). Lineage (NCBI taxonomy): Eukaryota > Viridiplantae > Streptophyta > Magnoliopsida > Caryophyllales > Caryophyllaceae > Heliosperma > Heliosperma pusillum. Next base: position 101,362 of record JAIUZE010074795.1, read on the forward strand.
TTAACTAGGATAGACCTTGTGCATATATTTAAATTGATAACTTATTTATTTTTCAGGTTTTTCGGTAGTGTCTTTTGATTTGAGAAACAAATATTAAGTCATAAAAAGTCATGAAAATGAGCAGTTTAATGAAAAAGTTTGTTTTTTTCCACCACGAAACAGGTGATATTAGTGTATAAACTTTTTACTTATATAATTAGCTATATTTTTTTTCTGCAACTCTTCATCGAAAAAAATGAACGACTATTTATCATAAGAGTCTTACGAAAAAATAAAAAAGATTTTTTTTATATCAACATAAAAAAACTTGAGGTAAATCCATGTAAATTATAAACTATTAAATTCTATAGATATTTCAATCCAAAAGAGTAAGCCAATTTGTTCCCAACATACTATTGACTACAAGTATAAAGCCTGACCCAATTATAACCCGATCGAAGAAACCCGACCCGATCGATCCCTAAATTTGGGTGAACTGAAACCGACCTGACCTGACTCGATGCTAAACCAATAACCGATAAAAGACTTACTTTTCCAACTTGAACCTGATCTGAACCGATCGGGCCCGACTCATGACCCGATATTAACTCAATCCAATGAATGACATGATATTATAATATAGAATCGTTATTAGGTGACAATACAAAGTTTGGAAACTTTTGTGTACAATACATTAGTGTTACTTACTACATATAGTTGTGCAAAATAAGAATGCTGAAGTTGTTCATGGGATAAGGATTGTGTGTGATCAAATAACTACATATAGTTGTTCACGACTTAAAATACCATTGGATTAGTATTTTCCATGTCTCTTGTTCATTATCATTGCAAAATACGCGTATATTTTTAGGCAAACTATCATTTTTCAAACTTATATAAAAATTTACTTGAATATGAAGAAGTAAATGTAATCATGGTTGTGCAAGAAGTAAATTGATTGTTTGGGGTTAAGATTTCTAGAAAAAAGGTTAGATATGTACTCGGTTTAAAAGGGTATAATTTGAGAGTTTAAAGGATTGTATGCTGGAATACGGTGAGTTTAGGGGTTGGTGATAATGGTGGTTGATAATGGCGGTCAGTCATCAGTGGTGGTTGGTGGTTGAAGGATGGACAAATGAGATGGGATGATAAGTAATAGGCCAATTAAATTACTTAGGGGTATTTTCGTCATAAAAACACAAAATTATAAGTTCAGGAGCAATTTTTAAACTTTGACAATATTTTGGGTGTAATTTTTAAATTTTCTTATAAAATGGAGTAATTTTGAAAAAGTGTATTTTATAAGGGAGTAATTGATAATTTACCCTAATAAAAATGAACAACCAAGAAGAAAATTTGGGGAAGTTCTAATAAAATCACCGAGAAGAACAAAAAGATGTGGCGGTGCGATTTAATGGACCGAAGGTAGAGTTGTACATCGGGCCGAGCTGCAGCGGGCCGGGCCGGGCAGGAAGCGGCCGGGTTGTGGGAGAGGGAGCCCGAGCCCACACTGTGGGCCAGAGGGGTGCGGGCCGAGCCGGGCTGGGGATTTGGTGGCCCTGGACCGGCCCGATTGGGAAAAAATGATTAAAAATGGGTGCGGGTTAGTGTGGGCTGGGCGGGCTGAGGGTGTGGGCCGGGGAAAATGGAGCCCGGGACTGGCCCGGTTTGGGGGAGCGGGTTGGGCGGGCCAGTGTAGCGGACCAGCGGGCCAGGGAAGTTGGAGCCCGGTTGGGCGGGCCGGGCCAGTGTGGGTCGGGCCGACCCGCAATGTTGGCCAGCTCTAACCGAAGGTGAGGCAATTGGTGTTTTATGATTGATGATGAGGATGAAGTGGAAGGAGGTTAGGAAAGGAATTGTAAGGTTACCTATTTTAATGATTTTTTTATCGTTTTTTTATAAGTGTGACTTGATAAACAAGTAGTCGGTTACCTGATGCATTATGAGAAGAATAAGTGCATAGTTTAGATTAATATATGTTAAAGTATAGACTGGATTAAAATGAGAAGGAGGGACATAGGATGGATTATTCCCATTAAGTAACTCTATTTTTAATTATATTAATTATTATGATTATTTATAATATTATATTATTATATTATCCTTATCATATTTATTTTTTAGTTAGTATTGTTAATATATTTATTACGGAGTACTATATTATATTATTATTAATAATGTTATCATTTATTAATATTTTATTATTATTATTATTATTATTATTTTATGTATCTTATTTTATTATATAATAATAACACTAATTACTACTCCCTCCGTCCCAGTCAATAGTTTACACTTGCTTTATTTCCCCCTCACAAAATAAAGCAAGTGTAAACATCTCACTGGAACAGAGGTAGTATATTTTTATTATTTCAGTTCAGTTCAGTTAATTTCAGCTCAATTAAGTTCAGTTCAGTCCGTTCAGACAATCTCAGTCCAAAAGAACAAAGCCTTAGTAGTACGTGAGATTCATTTGAAGTTTCAAAAAAAGAACGAGGTGTCTAAAACTGTTAACTTACTACTCCTTCCGTCTAGTGAATAGTTTACACTTTTCTCTTTTGGGTGTTTCAGTCAATAAGTTACACTTTCATGTTTTGTAAATGTTGTACTCTCTACTTTATCATTTAATAATATTATTAAAAACAATTCCTCTATCTCTATATACTTTGGTCTTTGTGTATAAAGCATATTTAAACAATTTATTGTGACAGAGAGAGTATAAAATATAGAACAATAATTCTTATTTATGTGAGACAGTCTCACACTATGAGACGGTTCCATTGTATAAAAAATCAACTTATTTTTTAGCGCGAAATATATAATTTTTTTTATAAAATTGGATCATCTCACGGTGTGACGTTGTGAGACCGTCTTATACTAAAATTTGTGAATCATATCATATATTATAATATTAAAGCTGAAGCCATCTACCTTATTGAATGACACATGGCAATACCAGGCTAAAGGGTTTATTTTAAAATATTATTATTGCTAAATAGCAGGATAGTGGTTACAAAATATTTCCTTCTACAAAAAGTTTCTGAAAAGGAAGTTATCTTGCCTATATATGAGAAATAAGCATGATTATACAGGTAAAATATGCGTAATTTGAAAAGATTATGAGCATTGTTTGATTGATTTAATTTATTTAAAAAGAGAATAAAATCAAATTAATTAAGTTAGTATACCACTGTTGAATCTCTTTACCTGTATTAATTAGACTATAGGAAACAATCTTATGTTATGTTATTGAAGATAAAGTATTTATGTTAATTAAATTCATATATGTACTTTGTATGTGTAGCCCCTGAGTTCCCGGATCATTGAGATGTGCATTCCTTCTCGGAAGTAAACATCCAGTTCCGTATAACTTTTTTTTTGTTTGAGACATTAGTCATTTTATGGTTTGAACATTCATATATTCAAAATCCGATTGCTATATTGAACTTAATTTTACGTTTATGGCAAAATGGCCAATGGATTCAAGCTGTCTTGTGTAAGAATTATTATATTAATATTATTTAATTCTCTATTGTGTGGACCTAATTACTGATATTAGTTGCCTTAATTAAATAATGGTTAAATATATTGTTTCGGGTTTTTAATAGGAGTCCTAGTTTAAGTAAATTATGGTTAATAGTTACAGGCTATTAGCATAACTGATTACTTATTCCATAAAGCCCCTCCTGCCACCTCTCTATATAAGTACACCTGTTTGTACTTTAACCTAATTCATTCATATCAGCAACACACAGAAAGAAAGTGAATTAGAGAATAAGGAAGGTAGGAGAAGGCAAAGCAATAAGGGTTTATTCTTTATCTTTCTCAAGTAACTTTATTATCAGATCTGATGGCTGCACCACGTAAGTACCTTTCAGTAATTATTGCTTTAATCAAGATCCTATAATTATGTTTACATGTGGTATCAGAGCATGGTTGTGATTATAGTTGTAATTCTGATTAATGTTCTAATTATGTTTTTATGAATGAATTTAATGTTTTAATCATGATGTTGTAACATTCATTCATAATTGATTGTATACCCTTATGATAGATATTGTATCCTTGTACCATAATCGTTTCCGCTGCCCTAATCGAATTACTTCGTTTTTAACTGATCTATGTTGATTACGGTATGATTTATGATGAATTTATGTTCTGACTAATTCGATTTGAATGATTATTATGTTTTTATACGTTTGATTATCGTCTGATCTTTAGTCTACTCGATCGAGCTAAAGCTTCACTCGATCGAGGAGGTTTATTCTTGTTGTTGCTCGATCGAGCTTATTGTTTACTCGATCGAGGTTTCTCTACTTTGCTGTTGCTCGATCGAGCTAACTGTTACTCGATCGAGGCTTTTCTGTTTTTGCTTTTGCTCGATCGAGCTGATGGTGTACTCGATCGAGTGGTTCCGTTTTGCCTTGTTCTCGATCGAGCTAAAGTTTTTCTCGATCGAGATGCTTTGTTTGTTTTTCTACTCGATCGAGCTGTTGTTTTACTCGATCGAGGACTTTCCGTGCTGTTTCAATATTTATCGTCTGTTTTTACCGTATGCTTGTATAATATTATGTCGTTATGCTTATAGAATTATTTTTTAGCATACATTCTTATTATATATCAATTATACATTAATTATATCTTATGTATCGATCAAAGGAGACCTCCGCATTATGACGTGTTGAAATTCACCACAGTGAATTCATCTCGTACGCGATAAGATCTCATAATGTATTTAAATTGGGCATTCACATTATGTTGATGTTCACCACAGTGGACTCAAATTATGCAGTGAATATCCGACTAAGCATCTAATGGGGTGAAATAACTCGTATTAAGGTTTTACCCACAGGTAACCTAACATTAAAGTAAAACACCCAATAAAGAGAGTATTCTTGATTATGTAATTAAGCATGCGTAGGTTGTCCACAGATACTACACATTGCCTAATGAATGTTTATAAGTTACTCATTTAAGTTTCAAGTCTTAGTCATAATTGCTATTGTGTGATAAACTCAAAGCCTAATGTTCTGAGCATTGTTCACAATGCAGTACCGTTGCAAAGCTCCCTCAATAACTGTGTCCAAGCAGTGCCACAACTTGATGGTACTAATTACTCTGAATGGAAGGAGCATCTCGAGTTCTATTTAGGTATTCTTGAACTTGATCAGGTGCTTACTGGAACAGCTTCTGCTGAACCAGCTGAAGATGCGAGTAAAGAAGTACTTGATGAGTATAACTGGTGGAAGAAATGTGACAGTCTTTGCTTAAAGTTTTTACGACTTACCACTGCACAAAACATTAAGTCCTCCATTTCGGAGACAGGCTGTACTACAGCCAGTAAGTATATGGAAATCATTAAGGAACGCTTTCAGACTACCGATAAAGCGGTAGCTGGAAGACTTATGTCTGAACTTACCACTGCTAAGTATAATGAGAATGTTACCACCATGCAGCAACATGTGCTGCATATGACGAATCTGGCAGCTAAGTTGGGAAAACTAGGCATGAAAGTTGAGGATCCATTCCTTGCCCAGTTTATAATCAACTCATTGCCAGATAAGTTTGATGCTTTTCACCTTCATTACAACACCGTTAAAGAAATTTGGAGTGTTAATGAATTGACCAATAAACTGGTTCAAGAAGCAGCAAGAATCAAACAGAAAGATGAGGCTGATGCCTTAAGTAAGAATGGTGGTTTACCCCAGGCACATCATGTGCATCATGCAAGCGGGAAATCTAAAGGTAAGTTTGAAAACAGGAAGGGCATCAAGCCAAGCCCTTCTGATAAACCGTCTGCATCTGGCGTAAAGAAGGAAATAAAGAAGCAGGAAAGTTGCTTTTTCTGTAGAAAACCTGGGCACTTTCAGCAAGACTGCATAAAGCGTAAGAATTGGTTCGAAAAGAAGGGTAAGCCTTTGGCTTTAGTATGTTTCGAATCAAATTATGTTGAAGTTCCTTCTAACACTTGGTGGCTAGATACAGGCTCTAATGTACACATTTCGAATTCCTTGCAGGGATTCCTTATGACAAGAACCATAAATCCAAATGAGGCCTCCTTATACATGGGGAATAAAGAAAAAGCCTCAGTAGAAGCCATTGGAAGATTTAGCTTGGAATTAAGCACTGGATTTAAGTTGATTTTGGAGGATACACTTTATGTTCCCTCCTTCGGACGCAATTTAATTTCAGTTTCTAAGTTAGATAATAGTGGTTTTAAATTATGTTTTGGACAAGGTTGTTTCAGTATGTATCGAGACAATATTTATGTTGGTTCTGGGATTTTAGAAAACGGATTATATCGTATTTATTTAGATAAATTGTTTTCAGAATCTCTTTGTGTTTCTCATAATGTTTCTCTGCATAATAATGTTGGTTCGAAACGTGGAAGATCTAATGAAAGTTCCTCCTTCTTGTGGCATAAACGTTTGGCCCATATTTCAAGAGAAAGAATGAACATATTGGTTAAAAACAATATGTTACCTTCTCTTGATTTTACGGATTTTGGGACGTGTGTGGAATGCATTAAAGGTAAGCAAACCAAACACACCAAGAAAGGGTCCACAAGAAGCACTGCGTTATTAGAAATTATACATACAGACATTTGTGGTCCTTTTGATGTTCCCTCCATGAGCGGAGAGAAATATTTCATCACATTTATCGATGATTATTCACGTTATTGTTACCTTTACCTTTTGCATGAAAAATCTCAATCAGTAAACGCTTTAGAGGTTTACATTAAGGAGGTGGAAAGGCAATTGGGAAAGAAAGTGAAAATCATAAGGTCAGATAGAGGTGGTGAATATTATGGCAAATATGATGAATCAGGACAACATCCTGGTCCCTTTGCAAAACTCCTTGAAAGTTTGGGTATTGTCCCTCAGTACACAACTCCTGGTTCTCCATGGATGAATGGTGTAGCTGAGAGGCGTAATCGAACCCTATTAGAGGCTGTAAGGACAATGATGAGTAATACCAACTTACCCATGAAGTTGTGGATGCATGCCCTTATGACTGCTGTGTATGTTGGAAACCGGGTTCCCAGTAAGGCAGTTTCAAAGACACCATTTGAACTGTGGAAAGGGTGGAAACCGAGTCTTCAACATTTGCATGTATGGGGATGCCCAGCAGAGGCACGCATTTATAATCCACATGAAAGGAAACTCGATCAAAGAACCATTAGTGGGTTCTTTATCGGCTATCCAGAAAAGTCTAAAGGGTATAGGTTTTACTGTCCTACACACAAAACAAGAATTGTGGAAACCGGAAATGCCAAATTCCTTGAGAATGGCGAAGTTAGTGGGAGTGATCAGGTAAGGGATGTCATAGTCAATGAAGTTAGGGTGGCAATTCCAGCTTCTTTGCCCCCAATTTCAATTGATGAAGTTCCACATAATGATAATGTTGACCCAGTCAATATTGTGGAACCTAACGTTGATGACCCTCCACTCCTGAATGATAACATTGCCACTGAAGTTGTTGATACAGCACCTGAAATAGTATTAAGAAGGTCCACAAGACCTAGAAAGCCAACTACTTCAGATGACTATGTATATCTACAACAATGTGAATTTGACATTAGTATTGATAATGATCCGGTTACGTTTTCACAAGCTATGAATTGCAATGATTCCGATAAATGGATTAATGCCATGAAAGAAGAGATGGAGTCTATGGCTAAGAATGAGGTCTGGGAGTTGGTCAATTTACCAGTAAGTCATAAGGCTGTCGGCTGCAAGTGGGTCTTTAAGACCAAGCGCGACTCCTCGGGTAATATTGAACGACATAAAGCCAGACTGGTAGCTAAAGGCTTTAATCAGAAAGAAGGCATTGATTATAATGAAACCTTCTCTCCAGTTTCTAAGAAGGATTCATTACGGATCATTTTAGCTTTTGTAGCTCATTTTGATTTAGAGCTACATCAAATGGATGTGAAAACGGCATTCTTGAATGGGAGTTTGGAAGAAGAAGTCTACATGGCTCAGCCTGAAGGCTTCATTATTGATGGCAAAGAGGACAAGGTCTGTATATTAAAGAAGTCCATTTATGGACTTAAGCAAGCTTCTCGACAATGGTATATTAAGTTCCATAATACCATTACCTCCTTTGGGTTTCAAGAAAACACTGTTGATCAGTGTATATACCTGAAGATCAGTGGGAGTAAGTTTGCATTTTTGGTCCTATATGTCGATGACATACTTATAGCAAGCAGTGATTTGGGACTATTACGTCAAACTAAAGATTTCCTATCAAGCAACTTTGAGATGAAAGATATGGGAGAGGCGTCCTATGTGATCGGGGTGGAAATATCTTGAGACAGATCACAAAGGACATTAGGGTTGTCTCAGAAAGCCTATATCAGTAAAGTTTTAGAAAGATTTAACATGGTAAAATGTAATCCCAATGATGTTCCTATTCAGAAAGGGGATAAGTTCAGCTTAAGTATGTGTCCTAAGACTGAGCTAGAACGAAATACCATGAAAAACGTTCCTTATGCATCTCTGGTTGGAAGCTTAATGTATGCGCAGGTCTGTACAAGACCTGACATAAGTTTTGCAGTAGGTATGTTGGGTCGATATCAGTCCAATCCTGGAATGGGTCATTGGAGTGCGGCTAAGAAGGTTTTAAGGTACTTGAAGGGAACAAAGGACAAAATGCTCACTTATAGACATACTGATCAGCTTGAGGTTCTTGGATATGCTGACTCAGATTTTGGAGGATGCGTGGATTCAAGGAAAAGCACTTTTGGTTATGTGTTTGTTTTAGTTGGGGGAGCAATCTCCTGGAAAAGTGCTAAACAAACAATTATTGCCTCGTCCACTATGGAAGCTGAGTTTGTAGCGTGCTTTGAGGCTACTATTCAAGCTTTATGGTTGCGGAATTTTCTTTCAGGGCTTAGCATCATGAATTCTGTTGCAAGGCCGTTGAGAATTTATTGTGACAATACCGCAGCTGTCTTCTTTTCGAAGAATGACAAGTATTCTAAAGGAATAAAGCACATGGAAATGAAATACTTGTCAGTTAAGGAGGAAGTTCGGAAAAACACTGTGTCAATTGAGCACATTAATACTAGTGCTAATATAGCAGATCCTTTAACTAAGGGATTACCTCCAAAGACATTTTTGAAGCATGCTATTGATATGGGTCTGGAGGATAATCATTAAGGCTTTTCGTTTATGTATGGATCATGCTAGTGCTTTGTAATAATGACACTTATGTTTTGATTAATCGATTTATGTTTTATTATGATGATGATTTCCGAACACTTTTCTGTATCGTATTATTGTTATTGTATACATTATTGTTGCACGATTAACAGAATTAGTCCTTTTCCTCAAGGACATTATTTGGGGATTATGTTTGCTCCTTGTACAGACTGATTATTCTAAATGATTGGTCCGTAGTACATGGAAGGACCACTTCTCTTTTATAGTAGTGTCTCCGCCATGACTCAACCAGTTGTTCAGGGATGATCAGGGTAATTAAGATAAACCCATTATGTATTCATTTAACCGTCTACGCGCCTTATGTTACAATTAAGTGTGACATTATGTTTTAATCAGTAATATGGTCCAAGTGGGAGAATGTAAGAATTATTATATTAATATTATTTAATTCTCTATTGTGTGGACCTAATTACTGATATTAGTTGCCTTAATTAAATAATGGTTAAATATATTGTTTCGGGTTTTTAATAGGAGTCCTAGTTTAAGTAAATTATGGTTAATAGTTACAGGCTATTAGCATAACTGATTACTTATTCCATAAAGCCCCTCCTGCCACCTCTCTATATAAGTACACTTGTTTGTACTTTAACCTAATTCATTCATATCAGCAACACACAGAAAGAAAGTGAATTAGAGAATAAGGAAGGTAGGAGAAGGCAAAGCAATAAGGGTTTATTCTTTATCTTTCTCAAGTAACTTTATTATCAGATCTGATGGCTGCACCACGTAAGTACCTTTCAGTAATTATTGCTTTAATCAAGATCCTATAATTTATGTTTACATCTTGCACCGAGTAAGGTTAAATACTACCGACATGTTCTTCATAATCTCTATAGTTGGTACGATGCTATTTTCCATGGTAGGTATTTGTTCCTCGAATTTGTACGGAGCATTTAAAAAAAGTTTCATAGTTTTAATATGTAAGTGATGTGTATTGTGTTGATAAGAGCTAAATGTTGTTTGGTTTCTCAAATATGTGGGTTATTTTCATTTACGTCTTTAAAGCTAAGGATACGCATCATGTATAATGTTGTACACTTGAAAGTAAAGAACTTTTTTTATGTTTGTTGTTAAGAATGAGATATATATATGATGAAGATAGTAGATGATTATATATTTAACTTATATCTTGCCAAATTATGCTTTTACTAAAATAACATCATCTATCATGCATTATTATACACTCATATTTCTTACGTATTTCATTCATAAACATAAAGTTAACTCATTTTGTAAATTGGGAGTTACAACATAGTTCAAACATAGATAAGATGACAAAAACTCACAAGGGTTTGGTGGGAAGTATGAAAAAAATTGATTGCGTTATTTGTATTCAGGGTGTTTTGACGGACAAATTAGTTACTATATCTTACGAGTATATGTCTAAATACCTAAATACATATTTGTGTGATTCAAACATTTCCCAAATATACACTAATACATTTGCTCGCTCGAATCTATTCATAAATTAATATATTACACCATTACATTGGCTCACTGACAAGTTTACGGAAATAGTTGTGAAAAAGTATCTGATTGATTTCAACAATATAATATAGATCGGGGGTGCTGAAGAAGCTCACTGGAAAAACAGAGGCACAATTGAAGAAATTCTACATCATGCTAACAGTTTTCATTGTTTTTCAATTAATTGCATTCCTAGATCTTTGAATATAGAAGCTCACAATATAATATGTATTTACGTATGACGATTACCATAATCATACTCATAACGGTAGTCTCTAAGGTTTGCAATTTAGGAAGTATATAAATATAAGAATATAAATATCCTAATTCATAGCCGATAATCATGGAAAGGATATTGTGATAATTCCTAATGTAACAATTGCATATCAATCATGGAATCTTATTAGTCTCACCTTACTCATAAAACAAGTTATGGTAAAATCAAGCTATTCAAGATTATATTGTTAAGAAGTCGCCTAAATTATTTGTATATAAAATCAAATTATTTAGTATAGATATAAGGGTTTTTTTGTCAGAAACTACATTTTATTTAGGGTCATTTGTGAGCAATTACCTTTCATTTTTTTTGCTTTCAACTACCTTTCATTTCTTCTTTTTGCAAAAAACTACCAAAAATCCACCTTCGGCGAAAAAAAGTCAGCTTTCCGGCGTTGACTTGCTATTTTCTCCATTTTTCACACAACAAGGTCTGGAAAAATTAATCTCCATACCCAACACCTTATCAATGTCTCTTTTAAGCAATATCAACGCATCAACCATCTCAATCTCCCTCTTCATTTCCGTCGTTACTTTTACTACCACCTTCACCTCCGCCCTTACATTCCGACAACTTTATTGACTATTCATGATTCATCAACTTAATGTTTATCTCACTCATATTAAAGTCTATCTTTCTCTATTCATGATGAAGCTGGTGGGTATAAGAAAATTATGAGATAGTTGACCGCTTATAGAATTCTGGCAATTCTTGTAGCCTGGTCGTGGCAAGAGCTACTAGTATTCTTTTGAGTCAATTCTTTGACTAAAGACTGTTTGTCTAAGGTGGCACAGTTTCAGAGTGACTTTGATTTATGCTCTACGACCTTCGTAACTGGGGTCAAATGGGCATCTTTTGGGTCATGATGAGTTGTGGCTATGCAAAGGGAATAGTGCGATAGGAATTGTCCACCCCTTGTCAGGGTTGTTTTAAATCTCAAGGCCACTCGAGGAGGAGTAAGCTGAAAATGCGTGGCCACGCTCGGAAGGTATCTATGGTAGATAATTCCGGTCAGACAGTTACTCTCCAGATCGAGGAAACCACTCTTGATATGATCAAATGCAAGTACGACCTGCAAGACACCTTGCATTGAGTGGGAGATATTGTAATAGGACAAGAGAATTGGTGACGCACACTTGTCTCGGACAAGTGGGAGATTGTTGGAGTAAATGTCTCAACAATAGTGCGATCACATAATTAAATCTCAATAATAAGAATACAAAGGGATGATGAATATTATAGTCAACTGGTCAACATAAATCGTAACGATTGGCTCAATTGAGTTTGACGTTACTGTCGTATGACGGTGGTGATCAGTTGATCCCTTGAGGTCACACCTAAAGGACAATCCCCTAATCATGTACATTAATTAATTGTATAGTGATACAGATTAATTAATCCCTTAAAATGAACCAAGTTTAAATTGTGAGTGAGAAATATATCTTATTGTAATATGATTAAATAAGATTCATTTTGGTAATTTAATTGTTATATTACTAAGAATGCATTATGTTTATGAAACATTTGAGATAAGTGAGATTGGTCGATTATAATTACAAACTGTTGTAGATTATATTAACCAAATATGAGATAACCCATTTTATTTACATGTAATTATTAAATGTGACTTAAAATGTTAAGTCTAATTTATTTGTTATGAAATTACATTTAAATTAGTTAAATGTACATTTATAAGCCTAATTACATATTACATGTCACATGTCACACTTGTGACAAATGACAAAATGCAAAAATAAAAGGGACACCCATTTTACATGGGTGCACCGGTTTTGGGGTGTTAGTGGGTAGGATTTTAGTTTGTAATTTTGTTCTAATTGAGAATTAGATCAAATCATTACTACATATACCTATACACTCAACCTTTCTTGTTAAGAACAAATGAAAGTGACCACACACCCCACCATGGGGCATGTGGCCAGTCATGTGAAGAATGAAGAGGACAATTTCCTCTTATTTATTCAACACTCCATCTCATTTTATTCATACATGCAAATTCTCTACATCTCTCTACATTCTTACACTAAAAGAAAGCTTGAGAAGTTTCAAAATTTCTAGTGTTCATATTTATCTAATAATATACTAGTGTAGTATTAAGTGTTATTAGATCATTTTAAAGGGTTACTACATTTAATACTAGTGTAGTATTTTGTAGAGATTAAGGGTAGTCTTGAGTGAAACTAATTGGAGAGTTTCTAATTTGAAACTTGGAAGATCATCCTTCTTATTTAAGCTCAAGAACAATATTTGGAAGGTGTCCAAATATTGTGCCCATATTGTTTATATTCAATGTAAGAAATGGTTCTTTCCTTTATATTTTGTTATGCATGCATAAGGTCCAAATAGTTTAAGAGTAAACTATTAATAAGATGATATTAGAAATGTCTAATATCGAGTTTAAGAAACTATATATATATATATATATATATATATATATATAGAGTCAAGTTATAATGAGTCCACCTTCAAAATTGAGTCCATGAGTCCTCATCTTGCCCTTTGGATGAAAGAGATGGAGGGACAAGATTAGAACAAGATGGAAGGCTAAGATTACAAGAAAAATGAATGGACAAGATTAGAACAAAATGAAGGGACAAGATTAGAACCAAATGAGTGGGTTTTAATGACTTTCACCTACATTACGAGTACATAATTATGTAACTTTAGTCATTAAAAGTGTAACTTCAACCATTATTTGTGTAACTTCAAAATAAAATGTGATTTCGAGTATATAATTTTGAATTTATGTAACTTTAAGATAAGTTTATGTGATTTTTACCTTTTTATGAGGGTAACTTTACTCATTAAAAGTGTAACTTCAACCATTATTTGTGTAACTTTAAACTAAAATGTGATTTCGAGTATATAAATTTGAATTTATGTAACTTTAAGATAAGTTTATGTAATTTTTGTTTTTTTATGAGGCTAACTTTAGTCATTAAGAGTGTAACTTCAACCATTATTTTTGTAACTTTAAACTTTATTAGTGAAACTTCATTTATTAACTGTGTAACTTTAGTCAATTATAGTGTAACTCATGTTTATGTAACTTTAGTCTTTTCTAGTGTAACTTCAGTCCATACTAATGTAACTATAGTCATTAATTAAGTAACTTCAGTCCTTAATAAGATAACTTTAGTCCAATGCAACTTTAGTCCATAATTGTGAAATTTTAGTACATACTAATGAAACTTTAGTCCATAATTGTGAAACTTTAGTACATACTAGTGAAACTTTAGTACATAATAGTGAAACTTTAGTAAATACTAGTGAAACTTTAGTACATAATAGTGAAACTTTAGTACATAATAGTGAAACTTTAGTAAATACTAGTGAAACTTTAGTATGTACTAGTGAAACTTTAGTTTGTAATAGTGAAACTTTAGTACATAATTGTGAAACTTTAGTACATAATTGTGAAACTTTAGTACATTTTAGTACATACTAGTGAAACTTTAGTACGTACTAGTGAAACTTTAGTACGTACTAGTGAAACTTTAGTACGTACTAGTGAAACTTTAGTACGTACTAGTGAAACTTTAGTACGTACTAGTGAAACTTTAGTACGTACTAGTGAAACTTTAGTACATACTAATGAAACTTTAGTATGTACTAATGAAACTTTAGTACATACTAATGAAACTTTAGTACATACTAATGAAACTTTAGTACATACTAATGAAACTTTAGTAGTAGTTTTTAACCTTTTTTCAGATCTAACATAAAACATAGATTTGAAATAAAAAATAAAAAAACATAACAAATCTGAAAAATAAAAAACATGATTTGAAATAGTGGTAGTTTTTAACCTTTTTTCAGATCTAAAACGAGATAAAATAAATTTGATGATACAAAATAAAAAAAACAACCACCAACAAAATAAAAAAAAACAAGGAAACAATAAAAAAAACTTGAAAAAAACAATCCAGATCTGAAAAAGTGGCGGTTTTTCGAGCCCCAAAACCGCCACAACAGTGCAGCCACCCAATCTCCACCGCCTCCCCTATCCTTCTCCTCTCCCTCCTCTCCTCTTCTCGGCCAGACCACCAGGCGTGGCTGCTGCTGGTGGTCTAGCCGAGAAGAGGATAGGAGGGAGAGGAGAAGGATAGGGGAGGCGGAGGGAAGAGGGAGGCGGTGGAGGAGGGAGGTGGGGGAGGAGGCAGGCGGAGGAGGAGGCAGGCGAGGGAACAGGGCGGGGGAAGGCGAGGGTAAGGCGGGGGACGGGGGACGAAAGCGGGGGAAGGCGAGGGGACGTTGGCAGGGACGGCGGGGAGACGACGGCGG
Organism: Heliosperma pusillum; assembly: GCA_022085475.1. Classification (NCBI taxonomy): domain Eukaryota; kingdom Viridiplantae; phylum Streptophyta; class Magnoliopsida; order Caryophyllales; family Caryophyllaceae; genus Heliosperma; species Heliosperma pusillum. The sequence continues at coordinate 116,614 of JAIUZE010074795.1, forward strand.
GGGAGGACAACGGCGGCGGAAGGAGGACAGTGGAGGAGAAGGAGGAAGTTGGAGAGGAGGACGGTGCGGTGGTGAAGGTGGCGGTGTAGGGAGGAGGAGGTGGTGGTGGTTTGAAGGTGGTGGGTGGGCAGTGGGGTAGTTTTTTTTTTAGGGTTTTTTTGGTTTTTTTTTTAGAGGATATAGAGAGAGAAAGGGAGGTAGAAAGAGAATGAGAGGATGTGAAAATGAAGAAAAAGAGTGGAAAATAGGTATAAATACTAGGGTTTGAAGGAGATGATTGTGTGTGTCTCACAATCCTAACCTTTCATTTTGTTCTAATCCTAGCCCTTCATCCTCCTAATCCAAGGGTTTGGATGAGGACTCAAGGACTCAAAGGGAAGGGGAGGACTTATTTGAACCCACCTCTCTCTCTCGTCTCTCCCCTCTCTCCTCTTCTATATATATATATATATATATATATATATATATATATATATATTTAATGTTAAGATCATTGGAAGGTCCAAAAAAAAATTCTGAGATTTCGATGAATATATAATGGATATTTTCATATAATAAAGATAAATTTTACTCCGCATTTGTAATACAAAAGAGCAATGGATTCAGCAATAGCAATGAATAAGACGACTGACGTTGTTAAGCTTAGAGATCCTTAGTAAACTTGAAACTCATATAGTTGAGATCTGTAAAAAAGGTTGATAGTTTTAGGTCGTTATTATGAATCATATATAAATATAGGGTCCTGATTTTCGCAGTACACATTTTACTCAACTTAGTACACTGTTGACAATTATACCCCTCTCATTTCTCACCTCATTTTCCCTCTCTAAACTCTTTATCATGTTTTAATATATGTATTACAAGAGAAAAAATAACATAGTAAAATCTTTAAGACTAATGCAAATGAAAAAAATCCATGATGATTGCGTAAAAATATAGAAAAAAAACAAATGAATTGGAATACAATACATTGACATAAAAATCAACATTGTACTAAAAAAAACTATATGATACAAACTACATTGAACCAAAAAAACACTATACAGTACCACTGTATTGGAAAAAAAGAAAAGGCACATTAAACAAACAATATACAGGCACATTAAACAAACAATATACAGTACAATACTACCCATCGCCGACCTTCGTCGGCCGTCCCTTCGCCGGCAGCCCCTTTGCCGGTCGTCCTTTTGCCGACCGTCCAACCCCAACACCGACCATCCCTTCTTTGTCACCGCCATGAATAAATAAAACCCTTAGCAATTTAATAATTTAGACATAAAACCGTAATAAAAAAGAAATAAAGAAATTAAAATATAATAAAGAGTCAATTTTATTAATATAAGATTAGCGTATTAAATACATGTTCGTCATTTGAATAATTGTTCGACCAATTTCATAGTTTTGATAATGACATGTGTTTACGTGAGAATATGTTTTACTCGATATATCATATGCGTGTAATTGTGTGCTTTAGTCTTATTATAGCTAGCAACAATTATGAGAAGAAAGATCAAAGTTAGGCATAACTTTGACAAAGACTGTGAGACAAAGTTATAACAATTTCAGGAATAACTTTGGAAGTTTACATGGAAGTTATAGCTACCAGTCATAACTTTAAAGAAAATCGCTTCAAGCAAGATCTACCTCAAACAACACAAGACTCGAGATGGAGGGTCTTTGTGATCAAGATGAAGAGATGATCCGTATACTGAATATCTTTGTGAAGATTAGATAGTATAGGTCGTCATTCGGTAACTATTCCATTCGAGAGATTTTACGTTCAAAGTTATAGCTTTAGCCTATGACTTTGGATGACAAATTATTGATGCATGATTTTGAAAATAAAATGTTTTGAAATGTTTTCAAAAGTGAAAGAGTATTTTTATATTTATCAAAAGTTTTATTAGAGAATATATTTATGAGATTCTATTGGTTAGTAATACAGCTTATGGGTTGTCATGCTACCTAGGGTTTCTAATATATTCTATCTCAATTTGTTGTTAACCTAATTAGCCCACCTAGTGTTTGTGCCACCTAGGGTTTCGTGAAACCTGGGTTTGTGCCACCTAGTGATGCGTGCCTCCTAGGGTTTCGTGAGCTAGGGTATTTCGGCCTATCTAGGTTGTTTCCATTGTTTACCTAATCTAGGATTCTACTATATCTTTACAACAATATTTTGAGATATAAAGATAAATATACTTCTATAAGATAAACCAAATAATATTTTGAGATAAAGATATTTCTAAAAGATAAGCAAATATTATTTTATGATATTAAAGATAAATATCTTTCTTAAATATTATGCTAGGGTTTTGGATCTACTATACTTCTAATACTATAAATACTCATTCACATACAAATTGTATAGTACACGACATACACGAAATACACACACATCACACGGCTACATATTTACTTGTGTTGATTTTCCAAAATCGTTTTAAAGCAAACCTTTGAGCAAAATATTTATTATTTTTAGAGTTTGTTTTTCAAAAGAGTCGTGCATCAATTATTATCAATCGCTTGAGTGAAATACGTTATTGGATAATAGTACATCATTATAAGCTTACAATTCTTTAAAGGGAATCTGTGTGAGTTATATTGTACTTTCTTATTAGCGTAAGATAGTATAGAGTATTTAGCGATACTCACCTTGAGTTATAATCATAGTGTTGATTATACGAGTGGGTTGATAATTTTTGTAATCCGTAGAAAGGTACTAAAAATTATTAATTGAGAATAGTGGACGTAGGTTTCAACGTGTGAAACTGAACCACTTCAAAAATCGTGTGCCTCTCTCTACTCTCTTTACTTTTCGTTATTTCGTTACTTGTGCTTACTTTGATTAATTAATAAGTTGATTTTAATTCATAAGATCAAAGAATTAATTACATATCATATAAATCGAAAAAGTGGGGCTAGTTTTTAATACTCAATTCACCCCCCCTCTTTCGTGTTCGATCAATAGACTCTATAATTGGTATCAGAGCCTCGTGCTCTTGATTGCCTTACAGCAAGGAGTCTGATCCATTTATCCTTTTATTTTTATTTGTTTTCCGCTGCATTTAATTTTATTTTAATGGATTCCAAACATCTGAAGTGTCCCGTATTCGATGGGAAGAACTACAGTTTATGGAAAAATATGATGACCCATTTCATAAAGGGTAACGATTGGGAGTGCTGGCTAATCATTAAGAATGGCCCTAATAAGATCATGCTTGGATCTGTTAATGGCACTCGCATCGAAAAGAAAGAAAATGACTATGTTGAGGCAGATTATAAGAAAGCTGAGAAAAATTCAAAAGCTATTAGTCTGTTGCAAAACGGCATGACTTATACTGAATTTGACCGTTTCTCATCTAGTTGTACTGCCAAGGAAATATGGGATGGTCTTGAGTTAGCCTATGAGGGGACAACTGTTGTCAAAAAACAACGTATTGCACTACTTATGCGAAAATACGAATTGTTTTCTATGGAACAAAATGAATCGCTTGACAGCATGTCCACTCGCTTATCTAGTATCATTAATGAATTGAAAAATCTTGGAAAAACTTTTGACTCCGAGGAAATTGTCATGAAGATCCTTAGAAGTCTATCTAAACGATGGAGACCTAAGGTGACGGTAATTGAGGAATGTAAAGATCTATCTGACGTATCTTATCAAGAGCTACTTGGAACCCTAATGGCTCACGAGATTACTCTTGATGAAGATGAGGCAAATGATAGTAATAGCAAGAAAGTGGCTTTACAAGCCGAATCTAGTGAAAGACAAGATTCGGATCTTGAAGATGAAACAATGTTATTTGCTAGACGTTTTAAGAAAAAAATTATTTAATAAACCACAAGGGAAAACGTTTAACAATAACGCTAACAAATCTTACAAAAAGCCAATTGAGTCAAAAGAGTCTCTCTCAAGTCGTGGTTGCTTCAAATGTGGGGATAATGATCACATGATCAAAGATTGCCCCACATGGAAGAAAATCAAAGACAAAAATCAACGAGACAAAACCAAGAAGGAATTCAAGCAAGTGATGATGGCTTATTGCTGGGGAGATCTCGACACAGAGGACGACGAGTCAGAGGAAGAAGAAGTCGCCAACTTGTGTCTAAGCAATGTCAGTCTTGACCTAATTTTTGACAGTGACAATGAAAGCGAATCCGAGATGTGTCTTATTGGCAACTCAGATTCAGAACCAGATTCAGAAGATCACGAAGAGGTTAGTCATCTTGAACTCAAAAATCAAGTTAAGAACTTATCTAAGAAGTCTTTAATTAAGTATTTTGAAGAAGCCTTAGATCACTGTCATGAACAGAGTCTTGAATTAAAAGATCTTAAAGAACAAGTTCTCGACATTGCTG
>JAIUZE010074796.1:0-20051 GCA_022085475.1 Heliosperma pusillum
AGCACATATTCGTTAATTTGCAAGATGACAACTCCCCAGATATGGAAGCTCGCCTTCGGCCTTTCTATTATCTAGGCCAAATGATCTCTTTGGTGGGAAAATATCGTATATTTCTCCTCTAAATTTCAGGATTATAACAAAATTATAAGATACGAAATAACGAGTCATATATGAAAATAACAATATTAATAAGAAATAAAAATCAACCTTTGGTCCTTGCAAATTGGCCTAAGAACAATATCAAAGGTATGATATCTCTTACTAGTTGCACCCTAAATGCTCCTTGATATGCCTTAATCGTGCTAGACCGATTATACCAAAATTACCGCTAATTTTTATGTGAGGTTTGATGATAGATCTAGAGAGAAAAATGAGAAAAATCACCCTAGTGAATGTGTTTGTGCCGTCACACCTATTTCAAAACCCTAGGTATTTTTCTTTTTATTCTCTCCTAATCATACTAGCTAGGTTTTCCTAAAATAAGAAATTGCAATTAGGATCATATCCAAACCCATTTGGACCGAGTAGATATATCCATTTATTGCTTCATATTTTTCGGTCACACCTAGTAAATAACATCCATTGTATTATTATAATTATCGTCACTAATCTCGTCATCTTATTAATAAGTCCACTCAACCTTTTGCAGTCGATTTATTAATACATGTCTGACAATATTTACAATAATTATTACGAGTAATACATTTGCTTAATTAAATATAACGGTTTATATTTAATCACGAATGAACTGATTAGTTCGTTTAAGCTAACATTATTTACATTAATTAAATATAACAGTTTATATTCAATTTACGAATTAACAGTTTAATCCGTCTATCATCATCATTTTTTACTAACCTTTTAGTCAAAAACATCAACTAACCTTTTAGTCGTATAAGGCATCAATATGACTATATTATTCATATAATCACATCTCTCAGACACATCCTATAGGTGTGACTTATAGGGACCAGTTGATCACCGCCATAATAAAATGACAATAACGTCAAACTTCTAGCGAGCCAACCGTTATTGATAAACGTTAATCAACTGATTATTATACAAAGTATACCCTGTGAACCTACAGAGATTTATTTATGTTATTGCACTAACTGTGGAGGACACTGGCTCCAACAATCTCCCACTTGTCTGTACAAGTGTATGTGCGATAACCGATTCTCATATCCATAATAAATTTCTCCCACTCAATGTAAACCAATTTGCAAAGTCCGTATTCACAAAGGTCGTAGTTTACAAGTGATCAGTATCAAGAGTGGTTTCCTCGACTAGAGAGTAACTTAACTGATAAACGAATCTTTATTCGAGGATGGCCATGCATTTCAGTTACAACTCCTCGAGTGGCCCTGAGAAATAACATAACCTGATAAAGGTTGGATAATTTCTTCAACTCGAATCTTGCAGATACAAGCGCAGTATGAAATGACCCAGTAAAAATATACTTAGCCTCCTGTTACGGTCGACCATGAGAAAGAAACCAAAGTCACCCAAAAACTGCCTTAATCTCAAGAGACAGTCGATAGTCAAAAGAATCGACTCTAGGAACACTATGGACGTCCTATCCACGACCTGACACCTAATGTTCTGAAACATTTAGGACTCCATAACGTTGTCGCAAAATTGTCCTGCGAGGTATCATTATAACTCGCATATGTGATCGATCGGTCAACTGTTTGACTTATGGCTCGTTGAACCCAGCATCAATCGACTTCACAGAATAATTACCAGAGTTATCAGCTCATGTAGGCGATTACGGACCAAAACAAATATAATGTAATTATGTTCACTTTGTGGTGTTCAATGTTGTCAGTACAACCCACATGAAAAACAAAATATAAAACAATACGATGATTTCATAGATAGTTTTATGAAAAAGATACAGGTGTCTAATCCATATAAAACAACTAATACAACTTAGGAACACGTTTGATTCCCATGGAAATCACGTGCCCTTCATGCTTATCATATCTCAATGGTTTAGTGAGAGGATCCGCGACGTTATCATCCGTAGCAATCTTGTCTATCACTATCTCCCTTTGCTCCACGTAATCTCTGATCATGTGAGCCTTCCGTTGTACATGCCTAGACTTGTTGCTGGACTTATGCTCCTTAGCCTGGAAGATGGCACCACTATTATCACAATAGATGGTGATCGGGTCATCCGAACTAGGAACTACAGTTAGTCCCTGTAAGAACTGACGCATCCATATAGCTTCCTTCGCAACCTCTGAAGCAGCATAGTACTCGGACTCAGTCGTAGAATCTGCTATAACACTTTGTTTGGAGCTTTTCCAGCTGACCGCAGCGCCATTAAGAGTAAAAACGAATCCAGACTGAGATTTCGAGTCATCTCGATCCGTTTGGAAGCTAGCATCTGCGTAACCGATTGCGCATAGCTCAGTGTCACCTGCATAATTCAATACCCAATCCTTAATCCTCCGTAGGTACTAATGGATATTCTTAACAGCCATCCAGTGTGTTTCACCTGGATTGCCTTGGTACCGACTCGTCATACTCAATGCATATGCCACCTCTAAACGTGTGCATATCATGGCATACATGATCGATCGTATAGCTGATGCATAAGGAACCCGACTCATGCGCTTGACCTCTTCCGACGTCTTTGGTGCCTGAGCTTTACTCAACTGCATCCCAGAGATCATTGGAAGGTTCCCCTTCTTGGAGTTGGTCATGCTGAACCTCTCAAGAATCTTATCTATATAAGACTCCTGACTGAGGGATAACATCCGTCGTGATCTGTCTCTGTAGATACGGATCCCCAAAATTCTTTGTGCCTCGCCCAGATCTTTCATATGGAAGTGGTTCTTTAACCAAACTTTTACCGAAGTTAAGAGAGGTATGTCATTCCCAATCAAGAGTATGTCGTCAACATACAATATTAGGAAAACAATCTTGCTCCCACTCGACTTGACATATAAGCATGGTTCCTCGACCGATCGAGTAAATCCATTCTCTTTTATCACCTGGTCGAAACGATGATTCCAACTCCGAGAAGCCTGCTTAAGTCCATAGATGGAACGCTTAAGCTTGCATACCTTCTTATGATTTTTAGGATCAATGAAACCTTCGGGTTGTACCATGTACAACTCCTCCTCTAAATAACCGTTTAAGAAGGCGGTTTTCACGTCCATCTGCCAAATTTCATAGTCATGAAAAGCGGCAATCGCTAAGATTATCCGAATGGAAAATGGAAACGCAGCATAATAGGGTCTGGTGCAAAAATTTCATCATAGTGCAATCCTTGCACTTGAGTGAAACCCTTTGCCACTAGTCGTGCCTTGTAGGTATCTGGTTGTCCTTCTACTGAATGCTTTATTTTGTAAAGCCATTTGCACTGAAGAGGCCGAACCTTATCAGGTAAGTCAACCAGAGCCCATACGTCATTCTCATACATAAAGTCCATCTCGGATTGCATGGCGTCAAGCCATAGCTTAGAGTCGGAACATGTCATGGCACCTTTATAGGTAGCGGGTTCGTTACTCTCTAGGAGTAAATGTCATCTCTCTCATTCTCCTCAACCATACCAATGTATCTGTCTGGAGGAATAGAGACTCTACCCGACCTCCTGGGTTCCAAAGGAATATTAACCGCAGCAGATGATGAAGGAACGATTTCCTCCATTGATTGCTCGGTTGTTGGTTCTTGAATCTCCGACAGATCGAAGGTTCCATTACTTGTCCTATTCTCGAGAAACTCTTTCTCTAAGAACGTCAACCTAGCCGCAACAAAAACTCGATGTTCGGTAAGCGAGTAAAAGTAATGACCAAACATCCCTTTTGGATAACCAATAAAGTATGTCTTGACCGATCGTGGGCCGAGCTTATCTTCAGGTCTCCACTTGACATAAGCCTCGCAGCCCCAAACCCGAATAAAGGACAAGTTAGGGACCGTTCCCTTCCATAATTCATATGGAGTCTTGTCTACAGCTTTAGACGGACTTCGAGTGAGTATTAAAGCAGCTGACAAAAGAGCATAACCCTACAATGAGTCAGGTACAACCGTGTGACTCATCATGGATCGAACCATATCAAGTAATGTTCGATTTCTCCGTTCGGACACACCATTCAATTGTGGTGTTCCAGGTGGAGTTAACTGTAGTACAATACCACCGTCTTTAAGGTGTTGATCAAACTCATTCGAAAGATATTCACCACCACGATCTGAACGTTGTGCTTTAATCTTTCTATCCAGCTGGTTCTCAACCTTATTCTGGAATTCCTTGAACTTTTCAAAGGACTCAATTTTATGCTTCATTAAGTAGACATATCCATATCTACTCAAATCGTCCGTGAAAGTGATAAAATATCTATAGCCATCTCTAGCGTTGATTGACATAGGTCCAACCCACATCAGTTATGTATGAGTCCTAATAGGTCACCAACGCGCATGAACACATTTTTTTGAAGAAAATTAGACGGACATTTTCCTATGAGACTGATTCACAACGGCCAAAAGATTCATATAGTCAAATGGGAGAAGTCCCATTGTCAATGAGCTTCTTCACGCGTTTTTCATTTATGTGTCCCATACGGCAATGCCATAAATAGGTTTGATCTTTGTCACCAACCTTTGCTTTCTTACTACTCACATGCATTATATCTGTGGTTTGATCTAAAACATAAATCCCATTAATGGAAACTGCTTTACCATAAATCATTTCGTTTAAAGAGAAAATACAGCTATTATCCTTTATTACAAACGAAAAACCGTCCTTATCAAGTACGGAAACAGAAATAATGTTTTTAGATAAACTGGGTACATAGTAACAGTTATTCAGAAATAAGTCAAATCCACTCGGGAGTTGGATTACATATGTTCCCACTGAAACGGCAGCTACTCTTGCTCCATTCCCCACCCGCAGGTCCACATCACCCCTTGCGAGAGTTGTGATGTTTCTTAGGCCCTGCAAATGGTTACACAGATGAGAACCACAACCAGTATCTAATACCCAAGTTCCGAAACTTGCATGGTTAATCTCAATCATAGGAATAAAAGAAGAAGACATACCAACAGGAGAGACGCGGCCTGCTTTTATGTCCTCACGGTACACGAGGCAGTTCCTCCTCCAATGCCCAAGCTTGTGGCAATGGTGGCACTCCACGTTACCTTCATCGCTCTTTGTCTTGCCTTGTGAGCTACCGCTAGTCTCACCAGGCCCACTCTTGCCTTGCCCTGGCTGTTTGAATTTCGGCTTCCCTACAGCTAGGTTGGCCTTAGCCTTGCCCTTACCTTTGCCCTTGTTGGCAATCATGAGAACGTCCTGTTTCAGACTCCCACTCAATTTCAGATCACTCTCTGTCTGTACGAGGAGTGAGTGGAGCTGATGAAGACTCTTCTTCATATCATTAATAGTAATTTGCCCTGAAAGGGCAACAGCCCAAAACCATCATGAAGTGACTGAAGGAACGCGGTCTATGACGATCTTCTCATCGATTTTGCCAAACCAAGTGCCTCCACTTATCGGACATTCCCAATCATATCAAGAATGTGTGGGCTAACCGCTTGGCCCTTCTGGAGTTTCGCCTCAAAGAAGCGACATGTATGCTCATAGCTAACGATCCTCGGAGCTTTCGAGAACTCGTTAGAGAGCGTGGTGAAAATCTTATTTGCACCATGGGCAATGAATCGCCTTTGCAAATTTGATTCCATTGAAAAGATGAGTACGTTCTTTATCGCACCCGCCTCCATCATGAACTCACTATAAGCAAGTGATTCATTAGCTCCTGCATTGGGGCCTGGGTTGGGCGGTAGTGGCTAAGTCAAGTACTTGAGCTTACCGTCAGCAATGGCAGCATTCCGTAATGCCGCCTCCCAGTCCGCAAAGTTGGACCCGTTATTCTTCAGTCGTGTTGACTGATTCATAGTGTCCATGAACATCTTAAGCCAGGACTCACGTGCGAGCGTGGCACTTGGCATTGGGTTATCAGTATGGCCAGCCATTTTGTTATTTAGCCGTTATATCTGTATATAACGAATTCAAAAACTGTGAAAAAGAAACAAATATGATAAGTATTCATCGTTTTAATTTTGAGTCTAATGAAAAACTGTTTAATTCGATGACTCGTGCATTTATACAATTGACCTCCCTCAAGAATTATATAAATGATCCCAAGACTCAATTTCTGTAAATTGATAAGCCAACCTCTTGGCTAATTCTACTTTTGGAATTCCTGGTCGATAAATTTCTGTAAATTCTATCTTTAGTCCATCATAATCACGAGATATTACTCGTACTATAATGTTGAGATAAAAATAGGTCAACACTCACTACTTACCCAATGTAGAAGGGATCATATTATGACTTCCGACGAAGAAGGGGTTCATAGTAGTTTTTCCTATAAAGACTAGTCTCAATTTTAGTTTATAGGGGAAGGTCCCATCATCTGAACTTTAATTCATTTTAAGTGAACGAATGTCTAGCAACTCGAGAATGATTTAAACTAAGGTGATGGCCCTAAAAGCGAGTGACATTTGTATGTCCATGATTAAAATATTCAAACTGTATGAATCATTTTTCATGCATTTTTAGGTGGTTTGGTTTAGGCGGAATATGATGCAATTATCTATCATGTGAATAAAGCAACGAGAATGGAAAAATAAAACGCAAAATAAAACACCTAGTGTGGCCTAACTACCAAAATGAACAAAATACAAGTTTGGAATCCATCCTTATGGACCCGAGAAGCTTGACTTGATGTTCCACCTTGGTCCATATAGCGGGAGTGAGCCATCCGATCTCCATCTTGAATCTTCTCAAAATACATTTTAAAAATTACAAATGTAAACCTATTTACATTCTAATTCAAAATGATTCCAAAAATTAAAATTACATAAGGGAGATACGAGATCTCAAATTACAACCAAGACTATGTTTCCATCATTACGAAAACATAATCTACTAAGGCCACACTAGTAAATTACAACTGATTGTACAAAAATGCGTAAAATTAAACCATTCAAACAACATTCAACATAATAAAAGCATCAACTAAAATTAATCATACAAAACATAATGCATAAATTATGTTGATTAATTATCCAAACCACCATTAAATCATGTGACGATTCCGTAATCCATCACTAGATTTCAATCAAAATCCAATGAAATTCATAATCAATATGAATAACAACAACATTATTTTAAACCTTTTTAAAATAACATGATATCAAAAATTTATGAACTTTTTCACAAAAACAATCATACATTATCTTAATAATGTACAAAACAAAAACCGGAATAAGAAAAAAACGAAATTTTTTTTTTTTATAATTTTCTTTTCTTTCTTTTCTCTCGGTTTATAACAAAACCGGAAAAACTTAACACAAAAAAAAACTTGCAGTTGCTGCCATTTAAAAAAAACAGAATTTTTTTTTTATTCTTTGAACAGTACATGAACAGTACACGGGCAGAAAAAAAAAATCAAATTAAACGGTTTTAATTCGATCATGCTTATATTAACTAGATCGGTACAAACAAAACAATATCTAATCAATATTAAACATTGATACAAAACTAGATGATCCAAATTAACCTTTTAACATGAATATCTAGATCATTTTATACCGAAAATATAAAGCAAAAGGATGTTCATAAACATTCATATCAAATTCCATTTACGTTTTAATTCAATCATTATTAAATTAAAACATCTACAAATTCATATATTATTATCTCAACGTTTTAAAATAACAATATTTGAATCAAAGTGGATCCCCAAAAAAAAATCATACGGCACAAAAAAAAACTTTTGCCGAATTAAATTTTTTTTTTTATTAAGAATTAAACAAATTCATATTTACGAAAATCATATAAACAATTTCATAGCCCAAAGGCTCTGATACCACTTGTGGGAAAATATCCGTATACTTCCCTTTAAATCATTCAGGATTATAATGAAATTATGATTAAATGATTAATAGTCATAAACGAAAATGCATAATAAGTGAGAGATTAGAAATAACCTTTAGTCCTTGCTTAAAGGCCTAAGAACAATATCAAAATGATGATATCTCCTAATCGTAGCACCAAAGATAGAATGAGAAATGTCCTTTAATTTGCTAGAATATTTTTGTCAAAAGTTACTGTTAACTTTTAATTTTTGTGATGTGAAAAATTATGGAGGCACAAGAGAGTGAATTAGGTTTTGAAGAAAAGAAAACTAAATTCCTCCACTCCTTACTCCTTCTCACGGCACCCATTAGGTTATATGGGGAGATATTTTCTCCTCTAATTAACCACTAATGGACCGAAAATTCCAGAGTGAATCTGGACTTTATTTCGGTTAAATTCGCTCTAATATATAATGTGTATTATTATAATAAATGTCATTTGTGCTGTCATGTATTAATATGTCCATACAACATTTTGTAGTCGATACATTAATACCGGACTGACAACATCTAATATGACAATCGTATAATATATACGTGTGACACCCTCAAATTTGCGGAAAGAAAAAAAAAATAATTTAAATACATAAACAAGGGTGTCATAAATAAAAAGGGTCATTACAAAACGAAATAATATTATACAAAAGAAATATACAAGACGGGAGACATATCTCCCGTATAAATACGGAAATAAAAGAGTGTATAATAATATACAATCTAAGAACCGAATATAGGTCCAAGGTAAAGACTTCGCTCGCTAGCTCGTCAATGTACCCAATGTATGCATCACAAACCTGCCAACCGCATTAAATATAAACACGGAAGCCACAGCCAGTGGGGAGTAACTCCGAGTTCTCCCAGCCACGAAATGTCGAGTTTAATAAAACATGAATAACATAAAAGCAATGTATATGGAAAATACAAAACCTTAACATATATGATATGCTTTTCATGTTATGAAACAATTAACTAACATATAACCTATCATATGAAAGCTATCATGTGAATCCGATAATAAAATATAACACGAGGTAGGGAAGCTGGTATGCTAGCTAAGAGGTTACCCTGTAACGTGGCCATGATACACTCAAACCCTAATTAACACGTAATCATGTGAATCAGTTAACAATCGGTAATCCAAACTCTATCAATCTTAGCCGGCTTGCATCTCACCTTCTAAAACTCATAGAATCATACAAACATGAAAGACCAATCCTTCTACAAACAGGCATAAGTTCCTAGGACGGCCAATAGTCGACTTCTGTAACTCGAGTCTATACCACAAGGTAGGAAAACATCCTAGTCCTAGACTGATCAGACCTAGCGACAACAGATAACCCATTCCCTGTCTCATTACATAACCGTACATGAGAAACTCTACTAGGCGACCCCCTAAGCAGAGATGGCTAGTACTTAAGCTGGCTCCATTCCAAAAGTGGATTAGGCAGCCATGCCCCCGGCTTGGTATCAAAAGGCCCAAGCCAGTGACACAAAAGCTATCAAGCGACAAACTCCGTATGCTCGTTAAAGATAGTATGGCCTATCAATGTCATGGTCCAAGATACTCATTTAGAATTAGAATGGTCAAGACGCCATATACTCATAATTCTCTATGGGTAATTAGTCAACACGACACCAACCATATAATTAAACAGTCACGGAAACCATTTCCTAACATGTGACTAATTGCATATAAATCATAATCAAATAACATATCGCCTCATATCTACTAAGGCTAATTCATTAATTAACTACAACCTTACTTGAAGACAAATCCCCGACCCGAGTCCCGCGACGGGTCATCAGTCAAAACGGGGCTGACTAGATCTTAGTTTGACCAAACCCGTTTGATCAAACCGGCTAGAAACAGAGTCTTTCCACATAGACTTGATCATAAAAATCAACATATTCATTACATGTTATTTTATTAAAACTCATATTATACCCAAAAACCCGCTTGACTTAAATGATAACCAATTAAACTACGACCTCGTCTTATAATTTCTAACCTGTGAGAAATAATAATTTATGAAAAACCTTTTTAATTAAATATTTTACTTATTAACATTTCCCACTTGCTAAATATTACAAAACACGATAAAAATGACGATAACTCAAAAACCGTCACAAGTCCCAAAGTGGGACCCACGGGCTGAGTTGGGCCGGACAATAAACGGGCCTGGACTGGGCCCCACGGCCTGGTTTTGGGCTGTTTTGGCTTTTTGATCGATTTTACTAAAAAACGTTTCTTAATATTTCCCGCATGCTTAACATATTTAAAACCCGTCAAAACAACAACAAAACAATCAAACATCGACACAACTCAAAGACCAAAACCCGGACCCACCATGGACCAACCCAGACCGGTCTGGACCGGGCCTGAACCGGCCTGAACCGGCTGGTTTGGGTCCGGTTTTCCAGCCATTCTACACGGTTCAACCAACCAAAATTCCAATTAAATTCCAAACTTGTTTTAATTAACAACATCCATTTTTAAACATCCAATTCAACCATCATCATACAAAAATCATTATTATGTACAAATCATAAAAATATGTCAAGAATACTAAACTTGTTATAAATTCATACAACATGATAAAAACAACTACTTATCATGTTACTACCAAAAATCCATAAATAACAACAACATGAACAAAAACTAAAAGTATGAACCAAAAACAAAAGAAACAAAAGCTATGTAACATATATTCGTCGAGTAACGCGGAATCGTTACCTAGCTAGCAAAATCAAGTAGCACCAAAATAAGAAGTAAAGAAACCCGTCTACTAATCTTCACCCAAAATATACGAGTCACCAAACTCGTCTTCAAAATCTTCCCCTTATAAGAAATGACAAGAAAAACATTATTAGAAATTAAAAACTGATTTCCATAATTAAAAGTTGATGGAAACGATTTTGAGGAATGAAATATTGAAATTAAACATACTGAAGATGGAAGAGCGCCAGCGAGGAGATTCTAGAAATATAAGTTAGGACGGATTTAATTAATGAAATGAAGGTTTTATGAGGATTTTGCTCAAGAACGACGAAGAACGAATGAAGAACGACGAAGAACGTTCAAGAACGATGAAGAACGATTAATTTGATCTTAAGTTGATTTGTTGTAAAATGAAAAGTTGTTAGTGAGTAATGGACGGTGAGGGAGCCGTGTAAATATAGAGGGAGTATGGAGTCGGGTTTTGAAATTGTTGTTACGGAATTGACTCGGGTTTAATAATTATTTTACGGTAATTGATTAGATATAATTATATATTAAGTTAATTAAATTAAATATCAAGATATTATGTTATTATAATCAAAAGAAATGAAAATATCAAGCCCTATTAGAGGGTGGAAGAGCCGTGTGGAATAGACAAGAACCGGGTCTGATTTCGAGCGTTTTGCGTAATTTTCGTTAACTGATCGATAAAGTAACAAATATCTAAGATATTTGTATTAGTTTAATCGAAACAATTAAAATATCTCAAGTGAGCGGAAAACGATGACATGGGCGTGTGACTCATGCCAAAGTCGAGTTTCGGGTTTGTTTCGGGATTTACGATGAGTCGGGAATAGTTAAATGATTCCCGGGTTTAAACCGTAAAACCTTATTATAAATTCCGAATAAATTCAAAATAATTTTATTAAATTATCATAAATTCTAATAAATCTAAATAAAAATAATCAAAAATATTATTTTTTTAAATAAAATTTCGGTCTTCAAACTTATAAGGCGAGTCGGGAAAAAGTCAACGAAAGTCAAAGTCGACTTAAAAGTCGAGAAAAGTCAAAATGACTTAAAAGTTTAAGAAAAGTTTATGACGACTTAAAAGTCAAGAAAAGTCAATGACGACTTTAAAAAGTCAAGAAAAAGTCAAAGACGACTTAAAAGTCAAGAAAAGTCAAAGATGACTAAAACGGTCTTTTCATGAAATCTCTCAGAAATTCCAAATACGAACGCGGAATTTCAAAATAAGACTCGGAACAAAAATTCCTATTTTAAAAACTTAAGTTCTACTGAAAAGTGTTAGTAAATATCTTTACTAGAAAAATCGGGTACTTTTCGGGTTGTTACATGTCAAACATGTAAGTCTGAGGGTGTAAATCCCATTTTTCTGGTATTTTTTATTTTTTGCGCAATTAATGTAAGATTCACGTCATAAGTAAATTCAAAACCAATTTAAAACAAAACCTTTTTAGCAGACATCAGACGTCAAGAAGAAACACAGTAGCAGCTGCGCCTCCTCGAAGGATTGCTGCGTATGTTGCGCCTCTTCCAGAGGCTGCCCCGCTCCTGCTCTTCTTCTTCTTCCTCTGGTTCCTGTGATTTCGTTCTTTTTGTTCTCCTTTTCTTTTTCTTATTTCCTTTTCTTTGTACATAAATCATATTTCAATATAATCTTTCATATAAACGTTTTGTTCTGGACTTAAATTCCTAATAATTCGATATTAGTGGGTTTTCGTCTTTAAATCAAAATTGGGTCTTAGATATTTGATTTGTTCATATCAAGTCTCTGGAATTCGTTATTGATATAAATTATAATGTAATTAATATGTTAAACCACTTCTACTCATCGAATTATTGGTCAATGACCAACCGTAAATATAGAAAGGATTGTTAACTACTCGCGATTCTGATTTCACAGTCAGAATTTAGCTCAAGAAAAGACGCAATGTGCCCTGCGCCTCTTTCAGAAGACACAGCTGTTGATGCGCATGTTCAAATACGAATGATTTCCATAATCATTAGTAGAGGCCGCTATCAAAGCGGGCGGGATTAGGTGTTCGATTAAAGAGCTTCCTAATATATAACCTCACCCCTTACTCTAGATCTCTGTGAACATCCGTGTTCATTGGCATCCACGAGAGTCATTCTAGACATAGAATGCTAAGGGTAACGAGTTCTTAGTGTTTATGTAATCACTTTGTGTCCTAACACGGCATAAACTATTCCAACGGTTCCAGTTTCCCATAAATATTGGTGGCGACTCCACAAATGCGTACTTTTACGCTTGTCCTCCCAAGCGCACCCCTCCGTGGTCCCCCCGTGTACTACAATTTGGCGACTTCGCTGGGGAATATACACTTGCGTGTTACCCAGGGTGAAACTTGAACAAGGTTAGGGAATAGTTTGTACGAGACAGTTGTCGGTTTTCATTACTCGACCTTCTTAGGTCATTTTATTCGGCCTTCCTAGGCCCAACCCAACCCATTTCGACCAATCGTCTCGTCTGAACGGTCCAAATTCTTATCTGGGCCTAACGATGGATAGCGATTAACGTCAACTGTACCGCGGTACATACTCATGTTGGTATCGAGAGCTTTCACTACTCGAGGAAATGGACTAGGAACCGACCTT
The DNA here is from genome assembly GCA_022085475.1 of Heliosperma pusillum. Lineage (NCBI taxonomy): Eukaryota > Viridiplantae > Streptophyta > Magnoliopsida > Caryophyllales > Caryophyllaceae > Heliosperma > Heliosperma pusillum. The sequence goes on from JAIUZE010074796.1 coordinate 13,289, forward strand.
CCTCATGTTTGGTGTGGACCTCTCCACAGACCTAGGTTTGATTGCTTGGTATGACAACCCACCCTTTAAGCGAAAACCCTTTTAAATTTACTGAACATACCGTTATAATGCCCAAATATCAAGTCAAAATTTTCAAATATGGCCTAAAGTAGCGCAAAATTAGCCGAAACTCTGCCCAAATATCAAGTCAAAATTTTCTTTTCTTCACTTCGAGTCGTCACTCCTACAACCACACTACGGTGAGGCTGTTGTACCCATCTCAACCATCCAACATAATTAGACTGGACGCACTAGATTGCGCCACGTCAACTAGTTATTAGGTCGCCATTCACCCATCTCTCTCCACTGAAACTTTATCTCTCTTTTGCAAATTATTCATTCATCATTATTTGTTTGCTCGTCTTCAATATTTGTTCGTTCATCACTATTCTCGCACAAAATTATCGCTCATCGTCTATTTCGCTAGTTCTTCACTATTCTCGTGATTTTTGCTCAATTTTGAAGGTATTTTTTCTCATGTAATCACATTAGTTTTGTGGTTTTTAATGTGAAACTTATCTAAAAAAATGGAGCATTGAGATTGAGCCACATAGGCGCCAAATTGGACCAAACAAAACTCCATCAGTCTCCCACAATTCCATCTTTCTTTCTCTCTCCACAAATCAACCCCAAAAAACCCTAAAAAATAAGAAACACTCCTCAACCTCACATATCTAACAAAATCTCCCTAAAATTAGAAAATTTCAACAACATTTCAATTTTCTTAACTAATTCTTTCACTAAATTCAATAATTTCTCTAAATTTGTCTCCAAAAGTCATACAGGTACAATTGTTTTTCATTTTTTAAATTCTTACGATTTTAGTATAACTTATGTAGTATTGAATTGATGAAGCGTATTGATTCTCTTCGAAATTATTGTATATATGCTGAGTTTGCTGATTTTAATAGGACTAAATGGCAAATATCGAACTAATAGTTGATTGATTTGTGATACTATCATGTTCTTGCTTTAAAATTCTAAATATCTTACTTGTACATGACTTTAAACGTTTTTTGGGGATTATATCGACATACTGAACTAATTAGTATCATCGATTGTAGTTGTCGTCATTTATTAGATGTTTTCTTTGTTTAATTTTGAAAATTGAGGTTTAATATTGTTTAGTTTTGAAAATTAGGGTTTCTGAAATATTGTTTACTAACCGTGTACTGTAGATTTACAAGTTAATTATACAGCACATTCAATATTTTTTTTGATGTGATAGTGAATGTGATATTCTTTTTTACTATGATATTGTTTCTTAAAATCACAAATTGGAAGTGTGGTATTTTGCTTGATATGATATTCTTTGTTAATGGTGGTGATGTTGTGCTATATTCTTTATTACTGGTTGTGATATTGGTGAAGTATGATATTCTTTCATAATTTGATCACTACAACTAAATAATATCACTAGATTACTCTTAAATCTCACACGTGTACATTCTCTTTCATTATTAAATGTTTTCAGATTAGGCTCTTGTACCAAGGAACTATTGAAATTGTTTTCACGATGTGGAATGATGTTCTTACGGCTGTCAAGAAGTATAAAAATTTCGAACTTGATGCGAAGCTTACGAAATTGAGAATGTTGGCGCCAATGTTAGGAACGCATGAGTACTTCCACCCATATTAATGCTTTTATGATGATGGTGATGATGATCATAATGGTGGTGCGGGACGAGAGCTCAAGACACAATAAAGATAATACAAAAGTTGTTGCAAGTATTAGAAGTAGAGGTACAAGTAGAGAAAAAGGAAGGAAGTCAAATGACTATTAAGACTATATTGATAGAAAGTTTTTATTGAAAATGAATTGATGTAATGTTGGTACAATAAGTAATATAATATAGTTGGCATAAACTAGTATTGTTGCTGGTATTTTGTGATATTGTTTAAGAGTAGTAATGATATTGTGTCCTGTTTATAGTGATATTGTTTCTTAATACGATTTTTCTAAAGTGTGCCTTAATGGCACACATTAATAAACTAAATAGGAAAAGATTTACAGGATGATCATCAAAATGCAAGTATAAAGTTATTGTTACCATAATTAATGAGATTAGCTAATAAATCCTTCCTTATTTAACTTGTTAGAAAAACCGTTCTTAATATAACAAAAGTAGAGGGTAAATAGATCTTTATGACTGTGATACCATTTTTGGTGAAGTGTGATATTGTTTTTAGTGAAGTGTGATATTCTTTGTTAATGCTTCTAGTACATCATTATCAACAAAAACTCATACTAAACTAATGTGATATTGTTGCATTGTTACTGACAACTGGTGTTATTATTAATGAAACTGTGTAATATTGTTAATGGTATAGCGTAATATTGTTAATTCGATTGCGTGATACTGTTAACAACATCATGTGATATTGTTTGTTATAACTTATAACGCGTGATATTGTTTTCAATATCATATGATACTTGTAAATATATATATTGGTTATTTAAATTATAGAACATGATAAGAAAAATGGCAAATCATGATGCAACTATGATATTTTTATTGAGTTACTTCAATATTTTTTCTAACAAATTAAACTATATTGCTTTATCAAAATTACAAGAGTAACATGGTTCTAACAAAAAATATAAACAATCTTCGGGATCTGATATTGTTGTTGGTAAAGTGTGATATTCATTTCAACATTATGTGATACTTTTATACACTGGTTGTAATATTGTTTCACAACATCACATAAGGAGAGGCATTTAAAGTACTTGTGAAACAATGATATTGTTTTGTATAAGGTGTGATATTGTTTATAATAACGTGTGATATTATTTTTCAGTATCACAAAACTAAAATACATTATGAAACAATTTGATGTAGTGTTGACTTCTAAGCATGAACACGAATACTTAAGAACCCTTTGCAAGCGAAGAGATCTGCAAAAAGGAAAAACAAAGAAGAAAAAAGCATATGAGTATAACAGTTTATGACTATATTATGAAATAGTTTGTGTTACCATTGAGAATAGTATGTGACACTCTTAAGAGTACCTTGTGATACTAATTCAAATTAATTATTATGAAATAAATGTGATACTATTAAGAATAACTTGTGATACAAATTTAGAATAATTAGGTCAACAATAACTGATGTTTAGAGAACTGGAGTAAAACACAAAAAAGAAGAAAAGCATGCTAAATATGTAAGTTTGATAACAATAAAGTGATGCTATTTTACATTAATTAGGTTAACAATAACAGATATTGTAAAATTTCAAAAAAAAACATAGAAAAATACATTACAACAAATGATTAAAAATAGAGAAATAAGTGAAATAAAATAACAAGAACAAGAACAAGATGAAGAAAATACGAAAATACATAAAACGAGATAATTTAAAAACAGAAATTCGAAACATATCATCAATCATAATACAAAAACAACACAGTTTAACGAAATCAATTGAAACAAACGATGAAAATGATATAAAAGAAGGAAAATAAAAATGTGATGAAAAATAATACCTGAGATTAGAAATAATGATATTATGAAGAAATTAGGTCATCAGATAGAATTGAAGAATAATTGATTGAAGAATAAAGTGATTGAAGAATGAACATCAACAAGCAGGACCCTGGAGGCGAAATATAATTTGGGCTTCCAAGTTTTAGAGAGATAAACATAATGTATTAGAATGATTAAATGGCTGTGACATGAGGGTTATATAGTAAGCGCAAAATGACGGAAATACCCTTACATGTAATCTCAGCCATTAGTCCCCCTTTGATCTAATGATTGAGATTAGGACTCATGGACTCAAATAGTTAGGGTGGACTCATGTGATCCTAATTCTATATATATATATATATATATATAGAAAGGATCATGTGAGTCCTCTTAGAGAAGTTGTTGAGTCCATGAGTCCTCTTAGAGACCCTTGGATCTTGGAAATGAAGGGTTGAGATGAAAATAAGAAAATGGTCATTAGTAGATGTTTAATCCACTTCTCTCACATCCACACTAATTAGACCCACTAATACATACTTCCCTCTAACTCACTTCTCTCACAATTCATTCATTCATAAACACTCTCCCTTCTCTCTAAGTTCACTCTCCCTTCTCTCTTAACTCCCTCACCTTCCCTCACCTTCGGGAACCACCGGCCACCGCCACCGCCACCGTCGGTCTCCTCTACCGCCAACCAAATTTCAAAAAGAAAAAAATCTAAAAAATCCCACGACGCCTCATCCTCCTTGCCACCACCTTCATCCCTACCTAACCCACTGTCGCCCTCTCCTCACCTTTTTTTTTTTTAAATCTGAAAAAAAAAACTCACAAGTAGAAATTGCCACCACCCCCACACCAACACAACCACCAACACCACCTCCAACAACCGGCCATAACCCACATCCCCATGGGCCACCACCACCTCTTCCGCCGTCACGCACCAACCTCGACTCCTCCTCTTCGGTCTCCTTTTCAGATTTGACCCCACCATTCACCACCTCCACCATTCACGACCCTATTCAAGATTTGGGTTCAGACTCCACCTCTGATGATCATTTTTTATATACATATTTTATGCCTCCCTTATTCGCATTTAACTCGGTTTACCGTCTTTCCTTGCTTATTTCTATGCTATTTTAGCTAGAATATAGATTCTGCCGCTTCTGTTATGTTTTAATGCAGATTGGATGCATTTGGAGCTTTTTGAGTAGATATGAAGCGTGGCGGAGTAGGATCGTAGAAGGTTATGCGCGGGAATCGAGAATGAAAGAGAAGAAATGAAGAAAAATCGAAGAAACGAGGCTTTTGAAGGGCTGCTCGATCAAGCAGGCTAGCCTTACTCGGTCGAGTCGCACTGTTTTCTTGCTCGATCGAGCAGAATCATGTTGCTCGATCGAGCAACCTATATTTCGGCGGTCTTCTCTTATTTTCCTAAACTTTAACCTAATTAATTAGATCTTTTGTATTATAAAAAGAAAGCTCGTCTTTCATAATTAGACATGCTTTCTTATGCTTTTCAATGCTTTTATGCTTTAAATCAGAAACCCTAATTTAGTTTGTTTGCCTCTGGATTTTATTCATCAAAGACGATTGTCTTTAGTTCAACTTGTAATCTGTATTCTTCAATCTTTCTTCGTTATTCAATTTAATTGCCTTCTTGTTCTTTAATTATTCTTTGTTCATCCTTTCATTATTGTTAATCATGTTTAATTTAATTATTATTGTTGTTGTTTATATCGTTATGAGTAGCTAAATTCCTTTCTAGGGTTGAAAGGGGATCTAGGATTGTTAGAAGGGGTAGATTAATTAATTGAATTGCAATTGCATGGTTATCGTTTGATTATCGTTTTAATTCTAGTTGTTTGATTACTGGCCAGGATTAATTAACTAGTCTCGTGAATTAGGATTGACACCGACCGGGTTAAGACTAAGATAGGCTACGATAATTGAATAGAACTCGTTTAATGATAGCGATCGCATTTTAAATTGTAGATCTAAAGGGCATAATTGAATCGACCGATCTTGTGACCTTAGATAACTTTATTGCATGATAATTGACTTCATCCTTACCCCTGAACAATAATCCTAGTGAACCTGAGACCCTAGACTTTTAATCTTATTGTTTTCAATCTTTTATTATTAGTTGTTATTGTTTATTATTAGTTGTTATTTCTATTAGTTGTTATTGTTTGCTATTAGTTATTGTTATTGATTGCTTTTAGTTTAGAAACCACAATTCAAACCCAGAAATTGTTACTTTAGAGACAAACCTAGTTTAACATATAAGAATACTACCGCCTCCCTGTGGATTCGATACCTTGCTTACCGCTGACTATTAGTTAGTAGTGAATTAGGTTTACTTTGATTAAGGAGAGGCGACTTTATCCTTATCAAATTTGGCGCCGTTGCCGGGGAGGCAACTGTTTTCTGTTTGTTTCTACTTAGTTTGTCTTTTCGTCTCAAGGAACCTAAGTTCCTTGAGACCGTTCTCATCCTTTTCTTTAGTTTTTGTTTATGCCCAGGTGTTCTAGGTATGTTCTCGTGCCCTACGATTCTGAACCAGATAAGACTCTCCGGTCTAGACGAAACTTTTGGAAAGAAATTCAAGAAGCGGAAGACTTGAGTACGCTTAAAACAGTTAACACCGAATTCGTCGCAGAAAAACCATCCTTAGAAGAGGATACACCTATTTCTGCACCTACTACAACCATGCCTACTCTAGCCAGCCATTCGGAGCCTACCGTTGCATCTATTCCCACGGGATTTCAACTCCCTACTACGGGTAATAGTACTTTTGAGATTCGTCCATCTTATATCTCTTTGGTGGAGCGAAACATGTTTGGAGGAAGCCCTACTGAGGATCCTGCTAAGCATATGGAGAAATTTACTAATTATTGTTGCTCTATTCCTTTAACGAGTGGGGTAACTCAAGATCAAATCAAGTTGGTGTTGTTTCCCTTTTCACTACGAGACGGGGCAGAATATTGGTTGAGTGAGTTAGATATGGCTGCACTTGGCATCACCGATTGGAATTCTTTGGCTCTTGCATTCTACAAAAGATATTTTCCGCCACAGAAAACCAATGTCATTCGAAGCCAAATCACAAGTTTCAAACAAGGTCCCAATGAGAACTTTAATGAGGCATGGGTTCGCTTCAAAAAGCTTGTCAAGTCTGTTCCACATCATGGTTTTGATACTTGGTTCTTATGCAACCAATTTTATAATGGGTTATATGATGATCAGAGGACATTGCT
>JAIUZE010074798.1:0-91843 GCA_022085475.1 Heliosperma pusillum
ACCGCTTGTTATGTGGCTTGAGCTCTTTTCCGCCTCTTTCGTGAATTATATCGACCGAATTTGGGGTACTCGGCGTCTTTGATTGACCGAGTCTTGGATGCGAAATGTCATCGCTTGTCGAATCGGAAAATGGTTATTCCGAGTGTCTGGCCAGGTTTAGACTAGGAACCGTATTATTATCGTCGTCCTACTAGGAGGAAATTAGTCTACATATTCGAAATGAACTGAATCGTGTATGCGTTCAGGGAATGTTTTTTCTCCTGTTAATGCCTTTTAATCATACTTGCCATGTACACGGTGCTAGTGCGTTTCACTTACCGTGTGAGAGGTCGTCAATGTATTGTTATGTGTGGATGGGTGATTACATGATTGATTATTCATGATCATACCATGACTTGGCATGGTTTGTTTGTCGAGTCTCAATCTTATCAAACTTATACCGCTAACGGTGAGATGCAAGTCCTAGTGAGCGTATTCGGTTGCCTAAGAGTGTCTTCCCCGAGTCTTTGTATAACATGATGGATTCAGATTTGTATTCCATATGCTCTTATCATTATATATTGAATTGCCTATCTATCCTTATCGTATTTCACATGTATATTTCTATATGCATGCTTCTACTTTTGTATTTCCTCCTATGTACGTTTAATGTGATATGGCTGGGAGAACCCGGAGTTACTCCCCTCTGACTGTGGCGTTCATGTTTTTCATGGATGAACAGGTTGCTTGATTGGATTGCTTTTTGCTTGATATTTTGGGTTCGGGTGTGAACTAGCGGGCGTTGTCCCTGGATGAAACACCTCTAGACGTTATTTAGCTTGTTTGCTAATCACTTTTACTTTGATAACATTTGGAGAGACTACGTCTCTTGTTGTAGTATATTTCGTACTTTGGTTTGTAATATTTGACATATCTCGTATTTATCTTTCATGTATAAAGGTTTTTAAAATACCGTATTTCCGCTAATTAAATCACATGCTTGTATGTTTTATTTCCGCATTCGCGAGGGTTGTCACAGGTCAGGTATGTGACCTGATAAATTTTACTTGAAAAAGTACGACCTCTTCAATGTAAATTGATTTTTAAGATCGAATTTTGCATGGATAAACATTACAATGTTTTCAAAGATAAATGGGTATGCAAAGCGTTTTGCACTAACCTTAATTCTTCGATCCATTCGAATATACTTAGCGATTACAGCATATCATAATAGTATGATGTCAATTGGACCTCAAGGACCACCTTCTTGAATACGATTCTAGAAGAGGTTATATATTTTATATTCACCTGTGGGTTCGTAGATCCTAACTATCCTAAGTTAATTTTGCAAGCTTAAGAGGATGTCTTAAGTAAGCACTAAAGAGTTGGAATTAGTGTGTCAATCATGTCATAAAATATTTCTCGAAATCTCGAGGAATTATGTTGAATACATGAAGTTTAGTGGGAGTTATATGGTTTTCATTAGTCTTATATGTGGAGACATATTGATCATTTTAGATGATGGAAGATTTTGGAGAAGTAGAATACATCTTTTAGATATCTGGATTTATGGAGATAAATCTAAAAGGATATTAGTGTTGAGTCAAAATTCTTATATTGATAAGATCTTTGACTAGTTCAAGGAAGTTGAACACATGATAATTGATTCCTTTTTGCTTCCGATGCGGGATCAATTATATACGCTGTGATGTATACTCAAACCGACATTTCGCATGCTTTGAGTATGACGAATCATTTGCAATCAAATCCAAGTGAGAGTCACTTGATCGCCATAAAGAACATCCTTAAGTACTTGCGAAGGGCTAAAGATATGTTCCATATGTTTGGAGTTTATAGTGAGTTGTGTGTAAGAGTTTACACAGACTTCAGTTTCCAAACTGATCAAAGTGATTTGAAATCACGAACTGGCTGTGTTTTAATAGAAGATTTATCTAATGGAAGAGTTCCAAGCAGAAAAACTATTGGAAAGGTTCCAAGTAGGAGTGACATTTTCAAATATAAATGTCGTGTATCCGCTGGAAGTGTTCCAGGCAATTTATCATTGCGGATTTCACAACGGAAATAGAGTACATTGCATCATATGATGATGCATATGAAAGTAGCTTGGATTCGACAGTATTGGAGGGACTAGAAGTAGTTCCTATAGTTGTATATCCTATCCCATGATACTGGTAAAACAGTGGGAGCTACCTTTAGGCCAAGAGTCCTAAGTCTAGATTCAAACCTAGACACGTACTCAGAAAGTTGTATGTAATATGAGATTACGTAGACAAAGAGAAATAGCAATCAGAACGATGGGAAAGATGCAAGTATTGCTAATCCTTTAGCCATGCTTTTTGCAGGCTGAAAATGATAGTCATGTCATTTCAATGGGGATTGAAATATGTACCTGAATTGCTAAAGATTATAATATATGAAATTATTGATAGCGTATCAATTTTTCCAAATATTTGATAATCGCATTCATTGTTAGAGTTTCATTAAAAACTCCTTTATTTAGTTTCACTAAATTTTAATACTTTGTTTATCCGAATTGGTTGAAAGAAAGGTTGAACCCAATTCAAGTGAACAGGATGAACTTAGTGTTTTGTCCCTAGCCACTCATTTGAGGTGACGTCTCGAAGTGAACTAGATTGTAAGTCGATCGATGGTTGGTTCACACCATGGGGGCAATGGAGATGACTGGTCGTTTACATAGACAGACTGTGGAGACACTCTGTCGGGCAGTGACCATAATAGAGTCCCTTATCAAAATTGTTGAAGCCTGGTCGTGGCGGGGATTTCTATTTTATTCCTATGAGTCGATTCTTTAGACTGGCGACCATTTACCTGAGTCGGTGTAGTTTCCGATTGACTTTGGTTTTTGAACTAGGTCGTGCCGTGAAAGGAGGCCGATGGACATCTTCTGGGTCATGGTGATCTGCATCATACAGTGTAAGATGAGTCAACAGGAATTGTCCACCCACGTTGGGTATTAACATCTTCGGGCCACTCGAGGAGTAGTAACTGGAAGATCTCTGGTAGATTTTCCGGTCAGACAGTTACTCTCCCAGATCGAGAACACCAGTCTATTTATAATTTCAATTGCAAGTGCGACCTGTAAGACACCTTGCAATGAGTGGGAGGATGTGACGCAAAAGAGACAAGAGAATCGGTAGCACAAAACTTGTCGAGACAAGTGGGAGAAATTGTAGGAGGAGGAGTCCTCTGCAATAGTGTTGCTACATGCACAACTTGTATCGGACAAGTGGGAGATTGTCGGAGTAAGTGTCCTCCACAATAGTACATATATATAATAAATCTCATTTGGAATATACGTGGCATGATTAGTATATTTTGATACTCCACGTCAGTTGATTAACGTAAATCGGTAACGCTTGGCTGACTAGAGTTTGACGTTATTGTCGTATGACGGCGGTAATCAACTGATCCCTTTAGGTCACACCTATAGGATGAGACCCAAATAGAATACTAATTATTTGTATACGATACAGTTTAATTAGAGCATTACATATATTTGATATGTACGTTTTGTTACGAGAGTTATTTATTGGAAATTGAGTTGCGAACTCATTCCACTTAAGTTTATTAGTCAATTATACGATAACTAACTGAATAAATTTTACGTCTTATTTTAATACGATTAAATAAGATTTAATTTAATGATTAATCGTTAATTCATTAAATTAGTTGAGGGTATGCATATATTTTGAGGTAGAGGTAATTAGTTAATTATATTTACAAAGAGTTGTAAAATAAATTAACTGGACATTGTGGGACCCATTATATATTGATATAATGGTTAAATATTACTTAAAAGTTGAGTGTATATTGATTATTAATTTGAGTTATAAAATTAATATTTGATCAAATTAACACTTAATTATACAAGATAATTAAGCATATGATTATAAGTATTTGTAGGACAAAGATCAAAAATCAAAATGGACCACATTTCACATGTGGAGGCCGGATCTTTCAAGTGGAGAACAATAGTATTTATTCTCTACTACTACCACACTCCATCACATGATAATGACTTGTTATGACACAATTATTATTACATTTACTACCAACACTCAAAGTCTTTTGCATGTGAGTAAATTAAGCAAAATAAGAGCCAAATATGGCTTATGGTGACCGGCCATAAGGCCTTTATATTTAACAATTGTTGTTCAATTTTGTATCACTTGAATTCATTATGCTTATTCTCACTTCTCTTTCTAAACTCAACATCTCTGAAAACCTACATGCAAACTAATATTATCTACATATTACTAGTGTAGTAATATACTAATATTAGTATTATTATGTCTTACTTATTATCTAGTTAATAATAAGGTAAGATTATTTGGGTTTAATCTTGGGTGCAACTAGAAGGAGACCTTCTTCTTTGGAGGTTGTTTTATGGAGGATCATTTATCAATTTCATGCTCAAGAACAATAAGAAGGAGTTCTTATTGTACCCATATTGGACCAAAAATTTCCATTGTAAGGAAATTCATCTTATCTTTATATTTATGCTTTTATATTTGCATGCATGATAACTAGATCCTAAATCATTAAGTTAATGTAATTTAATGAACTAATTAGAGGAGTCTAATTAGAGGTCTAGGACTTTCAGAAAAGAGGTTAATATTTAATGGGGAATGGGAAAAATAAAACTAAAGTGCAAAGCAAAAAGAACTTACTAGACTAGCTAGCCTCCCCCAAAGCTAGTATGTATACGGGGGATACCTTCATACATCAATCAAGTAAAGGGCCAAAAGTTGAAACCCTTCCTACCCTTCTTCTTACCACGCCCACCTCCCGATGTTTCACCACTTCCACTAGGCTCATCACTTTGGAGAGAAGTTAAATATTCACCAATATTTTGCCCACTTCCAAACCCCTCTCCATAGCTACTATAGCCACCAACATACCCGCCACCATAGCCTCCATGAAATGCTTCAACTCCATAATCCGAACCACAAAAATCCGGACCGGGAGCATAGTGAGTAGAAGTACCAGCATCATGGTTAGGAGGAGGGAATCCATCCGAGGGATAATGATAAAAAGATGGGTGTGGTCCCTCGGGTCGAATTACCCCTTGCCTAGCAAAGTGATCATAAATAGGATGCAACGCAAGTCTTTGGTCATCACGAATAGCATTAATATTAAGACTAAGGTCACACATCATATCCATAACATCAACGCTAGATGTGGAATGTTGTGCTTGAGTTGGTGGAACTCGTGCACGACGGTCAATGGTGGTAGCTCTATCACCTCTAAGTGGAAAATGGTAACTTGGCTGAAAAAAGGGGGAATTCTCATGACGGGGTTTGGTATATACTAAAGGTTGAAGCTCACTTGTCTGAGCCGGTAGTTTAATAGAATCTTGACTACCAATCCTCCAAATCATATCCGGATGAAAGCTCCGAAACCAATTACAAGATAGAAGATAATCATAATCAAGTCCATGCCCCCTTTCCCGACTCTCCAAAGGAATCAAATCGGTGATATCTTGGTTGAAACGGCAAACACTATGGGCAATTCTAGTAACCAACCCACCCAAAACAATGGACCTATTGGTAGTATTACATTGTTTGGTCAAGTGGTTAGCAAATAGGTAGGGAGTATTAATTTCCCACTCGGCATCACCGTTTACATTAAGAACAACACCCAAAATCTCGATCTCATTACTCCTCACCGAGTGAGGCTCATTCCTCCCAAAGAAAGTCCACCCAATAAATCGTTTCCAAATGCGAATTTCGGGGTAGTGAATGTATTGGTGATGGGTATGGTCCTAACCGGTGAAAGGGTAGTGAGAAATGGATGCCCAAGTCAAATCAGGTAGGTAACCCTCTGGTGATTCAATACGCAAGCCCTCACATTTTAAAGCAAAAATCTTGGCAAAGTCCGACAAATCTATACGATAATCATGATTAAACAACCGGAATGATACAAAATGGACAAACCCTTCGTGTTTTGATTTATGAAACTCGAAGGAACTCAAAAACTCAAGTGTGAGTTCGGAAAAGGTTAGATAATCCATCTTGTAACAAGCTAGCATACCAAGATTTTTAAATAAAGTCTTAACGTGTTTATCATTTCCAATTCTTTTCAAAGAAGCGTGATTGATAAAGTTGGTTGTTTTCATACCTTTAGAGCGTAAGAGGTGTAACACCCGCTAATGTACCCTATTTTTATAGTAAAAATATTTTACGGATACTTTTCAGCGAAATTAAGTTTTAGTTTAGAATTAAATTTTCCGTGTCGAATTTAGAATTTCCGAGTCCGTATTTGGATTTTACGCGATATTTCAAGTGAATCACGTCTTAAGACGTCATTGACTTTTCCTTGACTTTTTCCACTTACTCCATATACTCCCTCATAACCTAACTCCCTCACAACTCAAACTTCTTCTTCCTCATACAAACCACCAAAACCTAGCCTCCATATTTGCTCAAGTCTTAGTATCGATCCTACGCTTTCATTTCTTGCTCAAATTCACCAAGGTTCATCTTATTTCTTCCCTCTCATCTTCCTCTATCCGTATTGGTAATAAAATTACTGTCTTTCTCGCTTTTCAATTTATCCGTCTTTATCAAAGGTGAATTATATTCATCTTTTGTCGTCTTTGTTTAGGTGGAGACTTTCTAGACCCCGACAAAGTTTACTATCTAGTGGAGGAAGGTTTAGAAATCGTTTAAAGACGCATAAAGGTAACGGTGAAGGGTTACTCGATATCATTTACGTTTTTTACGAGTTTTCCATGTTAGGAATCGTATTTAGAATATGACTAGTAAGCTTAGAAATTGTGTTGATGATGATACTTGTTATTTGTTGAGAATTGATATGAGAATTGGTGATTTATGATAATAGTTGATGATGGTTGAGTTTAGAACAAAATGAAGATGTCTTGACCCAAGTCACAGTCGTGAAACTCATGTCACGAGCGTGAAATGAGTGGCTGACCAAATACCCTTGCGTAACAGACAGTTTCACGAGCGTAACATACAAGTCACGGTGGTGACGACTGCAGTTTCACTGCACTGACCCCTTTTCGTAAAATGATCATATCTCCTTCGTTACTTGCTTGTTTTGGGTTTGTGACCTACCGTTGGAACCGTAAGAGGATAAGCTATCACCTCCAATCAGAATTTCTGCATTTTCATGTCTAGAACTCTAGTTATGACTGTTTGAAGTGGACCCTTGTTTTAGTTAGTTTCCAAACTTGTTGTTTTGAGATAAGATCTATGTTTCCTATTTATTATGCTTCTTAAACTTGGTCTAATGCTTATGTATCATGTATTGATTCATGTTTATCATAGTTAATTTATATAATGCCCTATTCTCATGCTTGGTGACGGTTTTTCATATATCCCACTTTGAGTCGTTTTTACAAATGTTACGGTTTGAGCACTATTTTGTCTATGTGCTTTGTACTCTCATTCCCTTGGCTACCTCCACGTTCGTAAGGCTGGAATGTCGGAACGGGGAGTGTATCCTTACTGCTTAATTGCATGTGTTAGTGGGCATATGACGACGTTGTTGTGAGGCGAACGCTTTGCGTTGATCGACCCGGCCGTCAAATGTTGTATACATGCGAGGTGGTGTCATTTGCATGTAGCGTACCGCTTGTTATGAGGCTTGTGCTCTTTGCCGCCTCTTTCGTGAAGGTTGACCGAATTTGGGGTACTCGGCGTATATGATTGACCGAGTCTTGGATGTGGAACGTCTTACCACATGTCTAATCGGGAAATGTCTTATCTCGAGAGTCTAGCCAGATTTAGACTAGGGCCGTATTATTATCGTCGTCCTACCAGGAGGAAATTAGTCTACATATACGAAATGTAGGATCGTGTATGCGTTCATGGAAATGTCTTATCCCGTGGATGCCTTTTAATCATACTTGCCATGTACACGGTGCTAGTGCGTTTCATTTACCGTGAGACAAGTCGTCAACATATTGTATGTTTGGATGGATGATCATATGATTGGTTTATTCGTGATCTTCTGATGACTTGGCATGGTTTGTTTGTCGAGTCTCAATCTTATCAAACTTATACCGCTAACGGTGAGATGCAAGCCCTAGTGAGTGTATTCGGTTGCCTAAGAGTGTCTTCCCTGAGTCTATCTATAGCATGATGGTTACGGATTGTACTTCATATGCTCTTATCATAATATATTGAATTGCCTATCTATCCTTATCGTATTTCACATGTATATCTATATATGCATGCTTCTACTTTTGTATTTTGCTTTTATGTACGTTTAATGTAATATGGCTGGGAGAACCCGGAGTTACTCCCCACTGACTGTGGCGTTCATGTTTTTCATGGATGAACAAGTTGCTTGATTTGGATGGCTTTTTGCTTGTGATATTTTGGGTTCGGGTGTGAGCTAGCGGGCGTTGTCCCTGGATGAATCACCTCTAGGCGTTATTTAGCTAGTTTTCTAATCACTTTGACATTGATAACATTTTGAGAGACTACGTCTCTTGTAGTATTTTATATTTGGTTTGTAATTATTGACATTCCTCGTATTTCTATCTTGCATGTTAAAAGTTTTAAAAACACTGTATTTTCCGCTTTATAATTCACATGCTTGTTATGTTTTATTTCCGCATTCGCGAGGGTTGTCACAGTTAGTATCAGAGCTTAAACGCTCGAGACGCACACACGTGAACCCTAAACTTAAATTACTTGACCTTGAAATAATAAATGAGAGATGGGTAGACTTAAGGACCTAAGGTGGTAGTCTTTGGTGTACTTGATGTTTGTTAGGTTATAACTTGTTTATTGATTGTGTTGAGTGATGTTATGTTTATTGTATCTACCGTCTTGAGGAGGATCATGCGTTACATAGAAGAGGTATCCGCTACCGAAGATTGAAGATTGACAAGCCTAATTGAAGTGTATTTCTTCCTCATCGATGTTTTCTCTCGTCCTTAATGTATCATGCTCTCTTCCTTCTATCTAAGTGCTTCTTCATCATCTAACTTCTTTTCCCCTTGGAAATTACTCTTGTTACTTTTCTCCTCCTTATCAATTTGTACCCTCAACTTCTTTATGTGACCTTTTGTGGACACCATACCCTTTTGTTTGTGGCATATTGTACTTGGTCGGAAGAATTTTAGACATTGTGGAATATTAGTGTTTGTTAGAACGAATTTGTGATTTGAGGAAAATGGTGTAGATCTAATTTCACCCTATAGTGGTGAGAGTTGGTATCCTTGAGGAAAGTGTGGTAAGGTATGTTTAATAATTTTAATGTATAAATGCTTGCCATGACTTGTGTGTAAATAGTTCATGATATTCGATGGTGTAAGGTTGAATGAATTGGCTATGACTTCTTAACTCATTAGTAATTTAGTCTTTTGGACTTAGAAGTTTAGTATTGTTTTGAAGACCATGCTTATGATAGGTCTAATTGGTGAAAATAAGATGTTTTGAATGATATCTTGAGGTGCGAAATACTTTTGAGGTTAAGTGACGTCTTGTGGTTTCCTATTGTGTGTTTGTGAGTATAGGCTTGGTGGAAAAGCTTTTGGCTATAGTTCTTGGATTTAAAGATATGATCTTATCTTATGGTATCGGAGACTCGTTTGAAGTAGTAAGGTTTCGGTAAGTTGAACCATATTACTTGAGGATTATAGATATGAGCGAGGTTTGATGATGTGAGCTATGATGGAAATACCTTGGGACGTTAATGATGATGTTTGACTTGAGGTCGTACTTTGTTAATAATGAACTCGTGGGCTATATGATGTTGATAATGACGTTTTGTTCGGTGTTCTACCTTGTGGCCGTAGGAGTTGAAAAGAGATTATTATGGCGAATTCCTTATTGGTTCTTCGGTTTTTGAAACCTTTGGGGATGTGTCAAATTATGGAGTTGAGAGAATGTTATTATGCTTGAGTTGGGAAGGTGTCAAATCCGTGTTATATGAAAGGGCGGATGAATTGGGTTGTAATCGATTTGTTAAATCTAGGTGTACCTTACTTTGATGATTGTGGTTTGATGGTCCCTTGTAAGAGACCTTTGTTTGGGATGAGTTGCTTTACTATCACCATAAGTCTGAAAGGAGAAATTTTGTGGATTAAACCTTAAACCTTTACTCGTGCCATCATTCCTTTTCATTTCCATTCTTGAATGTTTTTGTCAAGATTGATCTTTAAGAAATCGCATGCTCGTATCTTATTTCTTACTCGGATATATATTCATACCTC
The DNA here is from genome assembly GCA_022085475.1 of Heliosperma pusillum. Taxonomy (NCBI): domain Eukaryota; kingdom Viridiplantae; phylum Streptophyta; class Magnoliopsida; order Caryophyllales; family Caryophyllaceae; genus Heliosperma; species Heliosperma pusillum. The sequence goes on from JAIUZE010074798.1 coordinate 10,214, forward strand.
TACTATCTGCTTTGTCTCTTTCTTGACCTCGTTATTTTCAGCGCTCCTCTCTTGTAATCTCGTGCCTTATTTATTCTCGTGTTCTCCTTGAGATTCCGTATCGTTTTCTATCTCGTTGCTCCTTCATCTTTTCTCTAGTGGATTGGGTATTCCATTTGTAAAGCTCAAAGAATAAGTGTAATGTATTTTGGAATTCTTAGGTTAGAATATGTGTCCTTGAATTGAACAAATTTCATATTGTATTTCATCATGGGAAATAGGACTTAAGCTCTAGGATGAATCCAAATAGTGATAATATATCCTCTCTTAGTGGTTTTAGATTTGGAGTTTGGTATTGTAGTGGTATTTTGAGAATTGAGTGGATCATGATAATAGTTCGTTGTTGCGAGATATTGGAATAGTTACCTTGGAGGTTGTTTGGGAAATTGTTGTCTTAAATTGTTACGCTCTAAAAAGGAATCTTACTTGTGAAATTTAGATTTGTGACCAGATTCGAGGAATAATCTCATAAGCGAAGACCGATATGTTTTGAGTTTTAGATGAACTAGATGATTTGAATGGTTGTCTGATTGCCAAGTGATTGGTCATTTGTGGTTTGGAATTAGTAATTCTCTTTTATTCTTAAGGAATCATAGTTTGAGATTGAGAAATGTTCGTTGCAAGCTTGGATAGTGAGTCCTCAGTTGTTATGGATTATAGAGTTAGAATGGTGAACCCATTTATCTTGAGAATTAGTAACCACCATAATTTGCTAATGTGACTATTTGTATTTGAGGCTTCGAGCATAGTAGTGATCAAATTAAGGATATTATGGCGTATTAAAGAATCATTATAACCGATAATGGATTGTGGATTTTCCCTTGTCGTGAGACTTTGGATGAGGCTAGTTGGATCCTAGATAATTATGTTTGTTGCGTGGATTGTGTCTTGACTTTTGAGGATGAGAAAGTTCATTGTAAATTTAGGATAATGAGTTTGAAGTAAATTGAATCAAGGGATTTTCATGGTAAGTCTCCTTTACCTTGTGGTTGTTAGCGATCATGTTTCCCTAGATAAATACTTTGTTGGTGGTTTCTAGTAAGAGTTTTGATGAAACTAAGAAGATTAGAGTATGTAATGAATCTTTCATGTGGATTGTTAGTTGTGGAGTCTACCGTGCCGATGGACTTCAGTAGATACAAAATGGATCTGAATAATTAGGTTATTGGCTTGAAATCTCGTGATTATGGAATATTCTTGTAGGAATTCTGATGATTGAAAATGATGAGTTGCAAATTGGGTAAATTGCATTCTCTTGAGGAATTGGTTTATTAGTAGAGTTAGTGATGTCGAATTCTTGTAGATCTTCCTGCCAACTTCATCGTGATTCTTCCTTTCCCTAAGAGTTCGATTTGTTTCGTTTTTGCGTGTTTTGTATATATTTTGTTACCCTGAATTGTGTGTGAGATGTACGAGTCGCTCTATGTACGTGTAATGTCCTGTTATTTGATTTTATCTTTGATAAAACCTTCAAATTTCCATATTATATTTCTAATTTAACGTTTCAAAGAAGTCTAAAGATGGTTTTTGTACCTCCTTTTTGGAGAAAATAGATTTCTTTCGCTTTTATATTTGGATTTTTGCGTTTGGTTGGATGTTTGCACTTGTTATTGGAGACGTCTGATAACTAGTCCTGCACTTACTAACGCTTGTTTGATTTTCGATTTCACTATTTCGACATTGATTTGATCTGGATAATTAGAGTTCTCGTTCGCGACGGGCACTCTTGAGATCCGTAAGTAAAGTTTCACACTTATGAAAATTCTCCTTAAACCGTTTTCGAGAAGAACCTCGTTTCATAAATGTTTCCCTTGTAAAAGCTTTCTTGTTAATTTTTAAAACCGATTCTTGTCTTTGATACTTTTGTTTTCTACTCTCAAGTTTCGAGGACGAAACTTTTTAAAAGGTGGGGTGATTGTAACACCCGCAAATGTACCCTATTTTATAGTAAAAATATTTTACGGATACTTTTCAGCGAAATTTAGTTTTAGTTTAGAATTAAATTTTCCGTGTCGAATTTAGAATTTCCGAGTCCGTATTTGGATTTTACGCGAGATTTCAAGTGAATCACGTCTTAAGACGTCATTGACTTTTCCTTGACTTTTTCCACTTACTCCTTCATATACTCCCTCATAACCTAACTCCCTCACAACTCAAACTTCTTCTTCCTCATACAAACCACCAAAACCTAGCCTCCATATTTGCTCAAGTCTTAGTATCGATCATACGCTTTCATTTCTTGCTCAAATTCACCAAGGTTCGTCTTATTTCTTCCCTCTCATCTTCCTCTATCCGTATTGGTAATAAAATTACCGCCTTTCTCGCTTTTCAATTTATCCGTCTTTCTCAAAGGTGAATTATATTCATCTTTTGTCGTCTTTGTTTAGGTGGAGACTTTCTAGACCCCGACAAAGTTTACTATCTAGTGAAGGAAGGTTTAGAAATCGTTTAAAAACGCATAAAGGTAACGGTGAAGGGTTAATCGATATCATTTACGTGTTTTACATGTTTTCCATATTAGGAATCGTATTTAGAATATGACTAGTAAGCTTAGAAATTGTGTTGATGATGATACTTGTTATTTGTTGAGAATTGATATGAGAATTGATGATTTATGATAATAGTTGATGATGGTTGAGTTTAGAACAAAATGGAGATGTCTTGACCCAAGTCACGGTCGTAAAACTCATGTCACGAGCGTGAAATGAGTGGCTGACATAATACCCTTGCGTAACAGACAGTTTCACGAGCGTGACATACAAGTCACGGTCGTGACGAGTGCAGTTTCACTACACTGACCCCTTTTCGTAAACTGATTATATCTCCTTCGTTACTTGCTTGTTTTGATCTTGTGACCTACTGTTGGAACCGTAAGAGGATAAGCTATCACCTTCACTGGGAATTTCTGCATTTTCATGTCTAGAACTCTAGTTATGATTGTTTGAAATGGACCCTTGTTTTAGTTAGTTTCCAAACTTGTTGTTTTGAGATAAGATCTATGTTTCCTATTTATTATGCTTCTTAAACTTGGTCTAATGCTTATGTATCATGTATTGATTCATGTTTATCATAGTTACATTTATATAATGCCCTATTCTCATGCTTGGTGACGGTTTTTCATATATCCCACTTTGAGTCGTTTTTACAAATGTTACGGTTTGAGCACTATTTTGTTATGTGCTTTGTACTCTGATTCCCTTGGCTACCTCCACGTTCGTAAGGCTGGAATGTTGGAACGGGGAGTGTATCCTTACTGCTTAATTGCATGTGTTAGTGGGCATATGACGACGTTGTTGGGAGGCGAACGCTTTGCGTTGATCGACCCGGCCGTCAAATGTTGTATACTTGCGAGGTGGTGTCATTTATATGTAGCGTACCGCTTGTTATAAGGCTTGTGCTCTTTTCCGCCTCTTTCGTGAAGGTTGACCGAATTTGGGGTACTCGGCGTCTATGATTGACCGAGACTTGGATGTGGAACGTCTTACCACATGTCGAATCGGGAAATGTCTTATCCCGAGAGTCTGGCCAGGTTTAGATTAGGACCGTATTATTATCGTCGTCCTACGAGGAGGAAATTAGTCTACATATACAAAATGTAGCATCGTGTATGCGTTCAGGGAAATGTCTTATCCCGTGGATGCCTTTTAATCATACTTGCCATGTACACGGTGCTAGTGCGTTTCATTTACCGTGAGAGAGGTCGTCAACATATTGTATGTTTGGATGGATGATCATATGATTGGTTTATTCGTGATCTTTGGATGACTTGGCATGGTTTGTTTGTTGAGTCTCAATCTTATCAAACTTATACCGCTAGCGGTGAGATGCAAGCCCTAGTGAGTGTATTCGGTTGCCTAAGAGTGTCTTCCCCGAGTCTATTTATAGCATGATGGTTACGGATGGTACTTCATATGCTCTTATCATTATATATTGAATTGCCTATCTATCCTTATCGTATTTCACATGTATATCTATATATGCATGCTTCTACTTTTGTATTTTGCTTTTATGTACGTTTAATGTAATATGGCTGGGAGAACCCGGAGTTACTCCCCACTTACTGTGGCGTTCATGTTTTTCATGGATGAACAGGTTGCTTGATTTGGATGGCTTTTTGCTTGTGATATTTTGGGTTCGGGTGTGAGCTAGCGGGCGTTGTCCCTGGATGAATCACCTCTAGAAGTTATTTAGCTAGTTTGCTAATCACTTTGACATTGATAACATTTTGAGAGACTACGTCTCTTGTAGTATTTTATATTTGGTTTGTAATTATTGACATTCCTCGTATTTCTATCTTGCATGTAAAAAGTTTTAAAAAGACCGTATTTTCTGCTTTATAATTCACATGCTTGTAATGTTTTATTTCCGCATTCGCGAGGGTTGTCACAAGAGGACCCAATTATCCCATTGTTTTTTTATCGTTGAAGATCACTCGGGGATAATCAACATCATGCCATTCCGGTACATCGGGCATTTCAACATCCTCCGCAGCTCGGGAGGATTCCGCAGCACCCCTTCTTCTCTTTGGAGCACCTTGGGTAGAAACTTTTCTAGGTGCCATTTTTCTTAAATTATAAGACGAAATTTCAAGGCGAAATTTCATCATAAGGCTACTAAAATCCATCCAAATAACAATAATAGAACTAATTAATAAACTAATTCATCCTACAAACATCAATAGAGGACAAGACAATCAATTTTTAGCATAATGATTCACAAAATCAATGTCCCCCAGTTTGAGTTAAGGTTTGATAAACTTGATTAAATTTATTGAAATGGATGAAATTAAGGATAAATGAAGGAAAAACTTACTTGATGATGGTGATGAGTGAATGAATCTTGCAAAGTAATGAAGGAAATGATGTTTCCTTGGAGTTTAAGTGAAAAAAAAATGAAGAAGAAAGAGTGAGAAAGAGTACCATCAGGTTTGAATATGAGGAATGCTGAAATTCGATTTTCGTATGAAACGGAATAAAATACAGACGACTTGGGAATTGAAACCCCGATCGGGGCCAGGGATGTAACACCCGGAAATGTACCCTATTTTTCTAGTAGAAATATTTTACGAAGCCTTGTCAGCAATTTTAAGTTTTAAATTAGCTTTTTATGTTTCGAGTCGAATTTTGAATTTCCGAGTTCGTATTTGGAATTTCTGTTAGATTCCATGAAAATCCCGTTTTAAGGCGAGTTTGACTTTTCTTGACTTTTGAGTCGAGTTTGACTTTTCTTGACTTTTGAGTCGTCTTTGACTTTTCTTGAAATTTTAAGTCGTCTTTGACTTTTCTTGAATTTTAAGTCGTCTTTGAATTTTCTTGACTTTGGAACCGTCTTTGACTTTCGTTGACTTTTCCACTTACTCACCCTATATATACTCCCTCATAACCTAACTCCCTCACAACTCAATCTCCTTCTTCTTCCTCATACAAACCACCAAAGCTAGCCTCCATATTTGCTCAAGTCTTAATATCGATCCTACGCCTTCATTTCTTGCTCAAATTCACGTAAGTTCGTCTTATTCTTCCCCTCTCATCTTCCTCTATCCGTATTGGTAATAAAATCACCGTCTTTCTCGCTTTTTAAATTATCCGTCTTTCTCAAGGTGAAAGATATTCATCTTTTATTATCTAATGGTATGTAGGTGGAGACTAGGAAAGCTTAGTAACCGTTTAAAGACGCGAAAAGGTAACGGTGAAGGGTTACTCGGTATCATTTACGTGTTTTACATGATTTCCATGTTAGAGTTCGTATTTAGAATACATTTAGAAAGCCTAGGAATTATGATATTGATGATGATGGTTGTTAGTTGATGATTGTTGATGATAAATATTGATTGTTGATAGTTAATAGAAGTAGATTATGAGAATTGAAAATAAAAGGATTGAATTTATCTTGAAAGTTCACGGGTGACTGGGTAACACATCTCACGGTCGTGAGATGTAAGTCACGGTCGTGAAACCCCATTTCACGGTCGTGAAATACAAGTCACGGTCGTGACTTGCGCAGTTTCACTGCACTGACCCTTTTTGGTAGAATGCTCATATCTCCTTCGTTACTTACTTGTTTTGGGCTTGTGACCCCTCGTTGGAACCGTAAGAGGATAAGCTATCACCTCGACTTAGAATTTATGCATTCCCATATCTAGAACTCTAGTTATGACAGTTTGAAGTGAACCCTTGTTTAAGTTAGTTTCCAAACTTTGTTTTGGAGAGGTATCTATGTTTCCTATTTATTACGCTTCTTAAACTTGGTCTAATGCTTATGTATCATGTATTGATTCATGTTTTGGATATATGATATTCTCATTCGCTTGTATCACATGTTTTGTGACGGTTTTTTGGTATGTTCCCACTTTGAGTCGGTTTTCACAAATGTTACGGTTTGAGCACTATTTTGTCTTGTGCTTTGTACTCTCATTCCCTTGGCTACCTTCCCGTTCGTAAGGCTGGAATGTCGGAACGGAGAGGTATCCTACTGCTTAATTGCATGTGTAGTGGGCATACGACGACGTTGTTGGGAGTTGAACGCTATGCGTTGTTCGACCCTGCCGTCAAATGTTGTGTACTTGCGAGGTGGTGTTATTTGCATGTAGCGTACCGCATGTTATGAGGCTTGAGCTGTTTTTCCGCCTCTTTCGTGAATTGATCTACCGAATTTGGGGTACTCGGCATTTATTATTATAAGCCCGAGTCTTGGATGCGAAACGCTTTATCGCATGTCGAATCGGAACACGTTTATTCCGAGATCCTGGCCAGGTTTAGACTAGGACCGGATATTTATATCGTCGTGCTACCAGGAGGAAATTAGTCTACATATACGAAATGTAGCATCGTGTATGAGTTCAGGGAAATGCTTATTCCGTGGATGCCTGTTAATCATACTTGCCATGTACACGATGCTAGTGCGTTTCATTTACCGTGAGAGTTGTCGTCTTGTGTCGTCTTTGAATGCGTGATTTCATGATCTTGTTCATGGTCATTGCATGAACTTGACACCAGGTCAATGTCTTGGTTCGTGATGGATGATAATCTGTTTGGATTTTGTGTAATCATCGCATGACTTGACTGGTTTGACTGTTGAGTCTCAATCTTATCAATCTTATACCGCTAACGGTGAGATGTAAGCCCTAGTGAGCGTATTCGATTGCCTAAGAGTGTTTTCCCCGAGTCTTTGAATAGCATGATGGTTACGGATTGGATTTCCACATGATCTTATCATTTTCTATAGAATTGCCTATCTAATCTTATCGCAACTCACATGTATATATATATGTATGCATGCGTTACTTTCGTATTACCTTATATGTACGTTTGATGTGATATGGCTGGGAGAACCCGGAGTTACTCCCCACTGACTGTGGCATTCATGTTTTTCATGGATGAACAGGTTGCATGCTATGGATGACTTTTTGGATCTGATATTTTGGGGTTCGGGTGTGAGCTAGCGGGCGTTGTCCCTGGAAGTTCACCTCTAGACGATAGTAGCTAGTTTTGGTTAAACACTTGTTCCTTGCTAACATTTTAAGAGACCCCGTCTCTTTATTGTATTTTCCGTACTTAGTTTGTAATATTTTGACACTCCTCGTTTTATTTAACTTGCATGTATAAAAGTTTTTAAAAACTACCTATTTCCGCATTATAATTCGCATGCTTGTTTGATTTATTATTCCGCATTCGCGAGGGTTGTCACAAGGGAACCCCGATCCGGGTAGGCCATCTGTAGGTCCCTGATTCTTTTCGTGTTTTGAAGTATTAGTTTCCCCGAATGGGTTTCCGTGCTTGGGGATGCGTGAATTTCCTCATCGACTCTTCTTTTCTTTATTTTTCACCTAAAAATCACCAAAAATAAACATCGTCAAGTCTAGTTAAGTCGAAAATACGAGAAATTACAGAAAATAAGAAAAATAAAGAAAATAAAATGAAAGCAAATAAAAGCTTGGGTTGCCTCCCAAGAAGAGCTGGTTTAACGTCCCGCACGACGTAGGAAGCTCGAGTCGGTTCAAGCTTCCATGCTAACTCCTTCTAGTATCCCAACGATCGCATTCTCATGGTAGACCTTCAAACGATGGCCATTGACTTTGAATCTCTCGCCATTAGAGGTAATCACTTCAGCAAAAGCAAAGTTGTTTACATTTGTGACTGTATAAGGACTGGACCACCGCGATCGTAATTTTCCCGGAAATAGCTTGAGGCGGGAATTAAAAAGAACACTTTCTCACCGATTTGAAACTTCTTCTTCAAAATCCTTTTATCATGCAATCTCTTTGTTTTCTCCTTGCAAAGACGGGAGCTCTCATAAGCTTGTAAACGGAACTCATCAAGTGCATTCAATTGTAACATCCGCTTCTCTCCACTCAACTTGGCATCCATGTCTTTGATCATTCTTTTGAAGTTGAGCCAACATCTCTGTTTGGGTCTTAGCCAATTGAACTACCAAGAACTCAAGTTTGCGATCTTGTTTTGTTGGACATTTTGGGGTGGTGGAACTTGGTTTGATTGGGAGTTTTGTATTGGTGGTCTTTGTTGGTAGTTTTTGTTTTGATAGCCCGGTGGAAAATTGAACCTTTGTTGTGAGACATAGGCACTTTGTTCAGCTTGAGGCACAAAATTTTGTTGCGGTTGAGGAATGAGCACATTGTTGCTCTTGTAAGACAAGTTGGGGTGAAATTTTGTGTTCGGGTTGTAAGTATTGGAAAAGGTACCCGGTGGATAAGAACTTTGTTTAAAAGCTTGAAAAGCACATACCTCCTCCATAGTAGCTTGGCATACATTTGAGAAATGATCCGCACCTCCACAACTTTTGCAAACAACAATTTGACTAGTAGAAGACACGACATTGAGTTGATGAACCGCCTGTTGAGCCTCCAACTTTTCTTGAAGCAAAAAGATTTGATTCTACAAAATGCTAGTGTCGGAAACTTCCTCTCCTCCTTGGATGGGTGCACTATGAGAATTGACATATTGTACATCGTGGATCGCCATGGATTCAATGGTGGCATGAGCAATATCTGTGTCAATTTCTTGAAACTGCCCATTGTTGGCGGAATCAAGAATTCTTCGGGATTTGGCACAACACCCATTGTAGAATGTTATGGCAAGGAACCAAGCATCCAACCCATGGTGTGGGCATTGCCTTTGGAGCTCCTTGTACCTCTCTCAAGCTTCATATAAGCTCTCAAGAGCTTGTTGACGGAATCTCGTGATTTGGCTCCTCAAAGTTTGAGTTTTCTCGGGTGGAAAAAACTTTTGATAAAAAGCAAGAGCCAATGTCTCCCAATATGTCACTCCCATGGTGGTACGATCTAGGCTATTGATCCAAAGGTTTGCCTTGCCCTTCAAAGAGGAAGGGAAAAGTATTTCCCTAATTTGGGCTTGAGTGACACCAGTTTGGCGAATCATAGAGCAATAGTCACAAAAGTTTTGCACATCCAAATTGGGATCCTCCAAAGGATTTCCCCCAAATTTCTTCCTCTCCACAAGGGTAATGAAAGTGGTTTTATCTCAAATTCCGGGGCGGTAATTTGAGTGGTGGTGATACCGGACAGAAGCATAGCCGCGGTGGGCTTGGAATGATCGAAAAGTTTTACCATCTTCTTAGTTGGTGAGGGTGGTGGTGATGATGATGAACTCGAAACCTCCTCCTTTTCAAGATTTTCTAGATCGTCTAAGTAAAACTTTCTGGCACTTTCAACTTGTATGGGAGAAGAGGCGTCTTTTACTTCTTTCCAAAAGCGTTGTCTTCTACGAAAGGTTTTCTCGGGCTCGGAATCCGGTGAAAGTAATTCTTCCTCACGAGAAGACCTGGGCATAAAGCAACAATCTTCAAGGAAATTGTAAGTACGGTCTCAAGGAACAAGTCTTCCTAAAGACAACAGAGAAAAAAAAAATAAAAAAAAAATGATAGAAGCCTACAAATCAAAATGAAATAAAGCCGTACTCCCCGGCAACGGCGCCAAAATTTGATAGGCTATGTTGCACACTTAATCAAAGATAAATCTCCCTAAACACAAATCAATGTAGTATGAGGGGTCGAACACAAGGAGACGGGAATTTCTCTATGAAATGCTATGAAATGACTACTATCAAAGTCGGTTTAATGGTTGGTTTGGTTTTGATGTTTAGCTAAAAATGATGTAACTTCAATAATATTAAAAGAGTCTAGGGGAGTCGGGTCAGTCATGCAAATACGTAAATGCTCATGTTAAACATAGGAATTCTTAATATTGTTAAAAGTTTAGGCTAAAGACACCCATCTCTCGATATTAGTGTCAACCTTAGGTAGCATCCTAGATAACTTTCGTTATAACTAGAGTCGTCCTACTACACATGCTTAGTCTAATCCGATTCCGTGCCTGTGACAACCCTCGCGAATGCGGAAATAATAAACAAACAAGCATGTGAATTATATTGCGGAAATAGGTAGTTTTTAAAAACTTTTATACATGCATGTTAAAAGTAACGAGGAGTGTCAAAATATTACAACTAAGTGCGGAAAATAACAAAGAGACGGATCTCTCAACATAGTTAAGCAAAGAACAGTGGTTTAGCAAATAGCTAAAATCGTCCTAGAGGTAATCTTCAGGGACAACCGCCCGCTATCTCCATACCCGAACCTAAATAGTCCGCAAAAGCATCCATTGCAAGCACCTGTCATTCATGAAAAACATGAACGCCACAGTCAGGGGGAGTAACTCCGGGTTCTCCCAGCCATATCACATTAAACGTACATAAAAGAAAATACAAAAGTAGAAGCATGCATATATAGAAATACATGTGAGTTACAATAAGAATAGATAGGCAATACGATAAATAATGATAAGAGCATATGGAATACAAATCCGAATCCATCATGTTATTCAAAGACTCGGGGAAGACACTCTTAGGCAACCGAATACGCTCACTAGTGCTTGCATCTCACCGTTAGCGGTATAAGATTGATAAGATTGAGACTCGACAGACAAACCAAGTCAAGTCATGCGATGATCACAATAAATCCAACATATTATCATCCATTCACGAACCAAGACATTGACGGTGTCCAATCATGCAATGACCATGAATAATATCATGAAATCACGCATTCAAAGAACGACGACACAAGACGACATCTCTCACGGTAAATGAAAAGCACTAGCACCGTGTACATGGCAAGTATGATTAACAGGCATCCACGGGATAAACATTTCCCTGAACGCATACACGATCACATTTCGTATATGTTCACTAATTTCCTCCCCCCCCTGGTAGCACGAACGCTAAGAATTACGTCCTAGTCTAAATCTGGCCAGACTCTCGGAATAAACGTGTTCCGCTTCGACATGCGATAAAGCGTTTCGCATCCAAGACTCGGTCTTACAAAGAAAACGCCGAGTACCCCAAATTCGGTAGATCAATTCACGAAAGAGGCGGAAAACAAGCTCAAGCCTCATAACATGCGGTACGCTACATGCAAATAACACCACCTCGCAAGTACACAACATTTGACGGCCGGGTCGATCAACGCATAGCGTTCAACTCCCAACAACGTCGTCGTATTCCCACTACACATGCAATTAAGCAGTAGGATACCTCTCTGTTCCGACATTCCAGCCTTACGAACGGGAAGGTAGCCAAGGGAATGAGAGTACAAAGAACAAGACAAAATAGTGCTCAACCGACTCGTTTTGTAAAAACACCGACTCCAGTGGGAACATACCATAAAACGTCACAAAACAGAGATACACGGATTATACTAAGTTTAACATATGGATAACCATGAGTCCATACCACATGATAACATAAGCAATTAGAACAAGTTTTGAAGCATAAAGAATAAAAACTAGATCACACCCTTCTTCCAAAACAACATTGTTTGGAACCAACGAAAACAAGGGTCCACTTCAACGGTCATAACTAGAGTTTCTATACATGGGAAATGCAGAGAAATTCAAATTGGGTTGATCGCTGTATCCTCTTATACGGTTCCAACGAGATTGTCACACAACAAACGCTCAAAACAAGCAGTACGAATGAGATATTATCATTTTACGAAAAAGGGTCAGTGGCAGTAAAAATTCCTTGTGGCAGCGGGTGACGCGGTCCATGCGTCCTACGACGCAGCCTGCGTCCTATTCGGGGACAGGTAGAGTCACACACTAAGTCACCACAATTTCACTAAGGCATAATACAAGTATCATCTATCATCACAATTCATCAATTCTCATATCAATTATCAACTAACAACAACCAACAACAACAACACAAGTCCTAAGCATACTAACCATAATGTAAATACGGTTTCTATCCTAGAAATCACATAAAACACGTAAATGATATCGAGTAACCCTTCACCGTTACCTTTTCGCGTCTTTAAACGGTTTCTAAACCTTCCTAGTCTCCACCTACATACAATTACATAATAAAAGATGAATATCATTCACCTTAAGAAAGACGGATAATTTAAAAAGCGAGAAAGACGGTAATTTTATTACCAATACGAATAGAGGAAGCTAAGAGGGGAAGAATAAGACGAACTTACGGGAATTTGAGCGAGAAATGAACGAGTTATGACGAATCTAGGCTTGGAAGAAAGGGAAGCAAGGTTTTTGGTGTTTATGGTGAGGAAGAAGAAGCTTGGGTTGTGAGGAAATGAATTAGGTTTAGGGTTTGAGGGAGTATATGTAGGGTGAGTCGGAAAAGTCAACGAAAGTCAAAGGCGGCTCAAAAGTCAAGAAAAGTCAAAGACGACTTAAATTTCAAGAAAAGTCAAACTCGACTCAAAAGTCAAGAAAAGTCAAACTCGACTCAAAAGTCAAGAAAAGTCAAACTCGACTCAAAAGTCAAGAAAAGTCAAACTCGCCTTAAGACGGGATTTTCATGGAATCTCACAGAAATTCCAAATACGAACTCAGAAATTCTAAATTCGACTCGAAACATAAAAAGCTAATTTAAAACTTAAATTCGCTGAAAAGATTTCGTAAAATATTTCTACTAGAAAAATAGGGTACATTTCCGGGTGTTACAATCACCCCTCCTTTTAAAAAGTTTCGTCTTCGAAACTTGAGAGTAGAAAACAAAAGTATCAAAGACAAGAATCGGTTTCAAAAATTAACAAGAAAGCTTTTACAAAGGCAACATTTATGAAACGAGGTTCATCTCGAAAACAGTTTAAGGAAATTTTTTTTTTTTTTTTCATAAGTGTGAAACTTACTTACGGATCTCAAGAATGCTCGTCGCGAACGAGAACTCTAATTATCCAAATCAAAGCAATGTCGAAATAGTGAAATCGAAACTCAAAACAACGTTAGTAAGTGCAGGACTAGTTATCAGACGTCTCCAATAACAAGTGCAAACATCCAACCAAACGCAAAATCCAAATATAAAAGCAAAAGAAATCCATTTTCTCCAAAAAGAGAGTACAAAATTCATCTTTAGAATTCTTTGAAAAGTTAATTTAGAAATATAATATGGAAATTCGAAGGTTTTATCAAAGATAAAGTCAAAATAACACGACATTACACGTACATAGAGCGACCCGAACATAAAGTTCACAAATCACGATAACAAAATACATACAAAACACGCAAAAACGAAACAAATCGAATTCTTAGGGATAGGAAGATCACGATGAAGTCGGCAGGAAGATCTATAAGGGTTCGACACCACTAACTCCATCAAATAAACTAGTCCTCAAGAGAAAGTAATTTACCTCAATTACACTTTAACCATCCTAAAACGCCAAACTCCATAAACATTATTTACAACAATCACAATCGAAGTAACAAACATAATTATCTAAGATCCAACTAGCCTCATCCCAGATCTCACGACAAGGAAAATTCCACAATCCATTATCGATTATAATGATTCTTTAATACGCCCTAACATCCTTAATTCGATCATTACTACGCTCGAAGCCTCAAATATAAATAGTCACATTAGCAAACTACGGAGGTTACTAATCCTCAAGATAAATGGGTTCACCATTCTAACTCTATAATCTATAACAACCGAGCATTCATTATCCAAAGCTTGCAACGAACATTTCTCAATTTCAAACTATGATTCCTTAAGAATAAAAGAGAATTACTAATCCCAAACCGCAAATGACCAATCACTTGGAAATCAAACAACCATTCAAATCATCTATTTCATCTAAAACTCAAAATGAATCGATTTTCATTGATGACAAAACTCCTCAAACTTTGGGTACCAACTCAATTACCCTAAAGCAAAGTCTCTTTTAGAATCCACCAATTAGAGACATCAAATTCCCAAATGATATCCCAAGCAACCATTATACTACTCAACATCAACAAACTATTATCATGATCAACTCAATTCTCCAAACAACGCTACAATACCAAACTCCGAATCTAACATCACCAAGAGAGGATACATTATCACTATTAGGATTCATCCTAGAGCTTAAGTCTTATTTCTCATGATCAAATACAACCTGAACTTTGCTCAATCCAAAGACACATCTTCTAACTAAAGAATTCCAAAATACATTACTCTTACTCTCTGAGCCTTACAAACGGAATATCCAATCCACTAAGGAAAAGATGAAGCGGCAACGAGATAGGAAACGATAAGAAATCTCAAGGAGAACACGAGAATAAAATAAGGCACGAGATTAAAAGAGAGGAGCGCTGAAAATAACGAGGTCAAGGAAGGGACAAAGCAGATAGTAGAGGTATGAATATATCTGAGTAAGAAATAAGATACGAGCATGCGATTTCTTAAAGATCACTCTTGACAAAAACATTCAAGAATGGAAATGAAAAGGGACAATGGCACGGGTAATGGTTTAAGGTTTAATCCACAAAATTTCTCCTTTCAAACTTAATGCGATAATAAAACCACTTAATTATTCCTTTACAAAGGCCTCTTACAAGGGACCATCATACCACGAGCAATCATCAAAGTAAGGTACACCTAGACTTGATAAATCGACTACAACCCAATTCATCCATCCTTTATATCACACGGATTCCCAATTGCGGAATTGTAACTCAAGTATAATAACATTCCTTTAGCTCAAATATTCAACACAACCTCAAAGGTTTCTTTAATTGAAAGACTAACAAATACTCCCTTATACTCGGTCATTTTCAAGTCTATAGCTCACGAGTTCATTATTATCAAGGTACAACATCAAGCCAAACATCATCATTAACATCCCAAGGTATTTCCATCATAACTCACATCATAATCCTCAAGTAATATGATTCAACTTACCGAAACCTTACTACTTCAAACGAGTCTCCAATACCATAAGATAAGATCATACCTTTAAATCGAAGAACTATAGCCAAATGCTTTTCCACCAAGCCTACACTTACAAACACACCATAGGAAACCACAAGACGTCACTTAGTCTCAAAAGCATTTTGCACCTCAAGATATCATTCTAAACTTCTTATTTACACCAATTAGACATACCATAAGCATGGTCTTCAAAACAATACTACACTTTTAAGTCCAAAAGATTAAATTATTAATGAGTTAAGAAATCCTAGCCAACTCATTCAACTTACACCATCGAATATCATGAACTATTTACATACAAGTCATGACAAGCATTTATACACTAAAATCATCAAACATATTTTACCATACTTTCCTCAAGGATACCAACTCTCGCCACCATAGGGTGAAATTAGATCTATACCATTTTCCTCAAATCACAAATTCATTCTAACAACCACTAATATTCCACAAAGTTCAAAGTTCTTCCGACCAAGTATAATATACCACAAACCAATGGGTATGACATCCATAAAATGTTACATGAGGAAGGTAAGGATACCAATGGTAAGATGGAGGAACTATCAAGAGTAATTTCCAAGAGGCAAACAAGTTGGAAGAGAAAGAAGCACTTAGATAGAAGGAAAAGAGCATAATACAAAAAGGACGAGAGAATTCAAAGATGAGGAAGAAATACACTTCAATTAGGCTTGTAAATCTTCAAATCTCCTGTAGAGGATACTTCTTCTAGGTAACACAATGATCCACCTCAAAACGGTAGATACAAACAAACATAACATCACTCAACACAATCAATAAACAAGTTAGAACCTAACAAACATCAAGTACACCAAAGACTACCACCATAGGTCCTTAAGTCTACCCATCTCTCATTTATTACTTCAAGGTCAAGTAGTTTAAGTTTAGGGTTCAAGTGTGTGCGTCGGGAGCGATAAAGCTCTGATACCAACTGTGACAACCCTCGCGAATGCGGAAATAATAAACAAACAAGCATGTGAATTATATTGCGGAAATAGGTAGTTTTTAAAAACTTTTATACATGCAAGTTAAATAAAACGAGGAGTGTCAAAATATTACAACTACGTGCGGAAAATAACAAAGAGACGGAGTCTCTCAAAATGTTAACAAAGAACAAGTGTTTAGCAAATAAGCTAAAATCGTCTAGAGGTTAATCTTCCAGGGACAACGCCCGCTAGCTCCCACCCGAACCCCAAAACATCATATCCAAAAAGGCATCCAAGCAAGCAACCTGTTCATTCATGAAAAACATGAACGCCACAGTCAGTGGGGAGTAACTCCGTGTTCTCCCAGCCATATCACATCAAACGTACATATAAGGAAATACAAAAGTAAAGCATGCATAAATATATATACATGTGAGTTGCGATAAGAATAGATAGGCAATTCTATAGATAATGATGAGATCATGTGGAAATCAAATCCGTAACCATCATGTTATTCAAAGACTCGGGATAGACACTCTTAGGCAATCGAATACGCTCACTAGGGCTTGCATCTCACCGTTAGCGGTATAAGATTGATAAGATTGAGACTCGACAGACAAACCAGTCAAGTCATGCGATGATCACATAATATCCAACATATTACCATCCATTCACGAACCAAGACCTTGACGGTGTCAAGTCATGCAATGACCATGAATACAATCATGAAATCACGCATTCAAAGACAGCGACACAAAGACGACCTTTCTCATGGTAAATGAAACGCACTAGCATCGTGTACATGGCAAGTATGATTAAAAGGCATCCACGGGATAAAACATTTCCCTGAACTCATACGCGATGCTTACATTTCGCCTATGTAGACTATTTTCCTCCTGGTAGCACGACGATAATAATACGTCCTAGTCTAAACCTGGCCAGACTCTCGGAATAAACGTGTTCCGATTCGACATGCGATAAACGTTTCGCATCCAAGACTCGGGCTTACAATATAATGCCGAGTACCCCAAATTCGGTAGATCAATTCACGAAAGAGGCGGAAAAGAGCTCAAGCCTCATAACAAGCGGTACGCTACATGCAAATAACACCACCTCGCAAGTACACAACATTTGACGGCCGGGTCGATCAACGCATAGCGTTCAACTCCCAACAACGTCGTCGTATGCCCACTAACACATGCATTTAAGCAGTAGGATACCTCTCCGTTCGACATTCCAGCCTTACGAACGGGAAGGTAGCCAAGGGAATGAGAATACATAGCACAAGACAAAATAGTGCTCAAACCGACTCATTTGTAAAAACCGACTCAAAGTGGGAACATACCATAAACCGTCACAAAACATGAGAATAGGGATCATATAAGTTTAAATATGATAACCATGAGTCAATACATGATACATAAGCATTAGAACAAGTTTATGAAGCATAATGAATAAAAACATAGATCACCTCTCCAAAACAACGTTGTTTGGAAACCAACGAAAACAAGGGTCCACTTCAAACGGTCATAACTAGAGTTCTAGACATGGGAATGCAGAAATTCAAAGTGGAGGTGATAGCTTATCCTCTTACGGTTCCAACGGAGATGTCACACGCCCAAAACAAGCAAGTAACGAAGGAGATATGATCATTTTACGAAAAGGGGTCAGTGCAGGAAAAGTTCTGTTGGCAGCGGGTGACGCGGCCTGCGTCCTACGACGCAGCCTGCGTCCTATTCGGACAGGTAAGAGTCACACAAGTCACCACAATTTCACTAAGGCATAATACAAGTATCATCTATCATCACAATTCATCAATTCTCATATCAATTATCAACTAACAACAACCAACAACAACAACACAAGTCCTAAGCATACTAACCATAATGTAAATACGGTTTCTATCCTAGAAATCACATAAAACACGTAAATGATATCGAGTAACCCTTCACCGTTACCTTTTCGCGTCTTTAAACGGTTTCTAAACCTTCCTAGTCTCCACCTACATACAATTACATAATAAAAGATGAATATCATTCACCTTAAGAAAGACGGATAATTTAAAAAGCGAGAAAGACGGTAATTTTATTACCAATACGAATAGAGGAAGCTAAGAGGGGAAGAATAAGACGAACTTACGGGAATTTGAGCGAGAAATGAACGAGTTATGACGAATCTAGGCTTGGAAGAAATGGAAGCAAGGTTGTTGGTGTTTATGGTGAGGAAGAAGAAGCTTGGGTTGTGAGGAAATGAATTAGGTTTAGGGTTTGAGGGAGTATATGTAGGGTGAGTCGGAAAAGTCAACGAAAGTCAAAGGCGGCTCAAAAGTCAAGAAAAGTCAAAGACGACTTAAAATTCAAGAAAAGTCAAAGACGACTTAAATTTCAAGAAAAGTCAAACTCGACTCAAAAGTCAAGAAAAGTCAAACTCGACTCAAAAGTCAAGAAAAGTCAAACTCGACTCAAAAGTCAAGAAAAGTCAAACTCGCCTTAAGACGGGATTTTCATGGAATCTCACAGAAATTCCAAATACGAACTCAGAAATTCTAAATTCGACTCGAAACATAAAAAGCTAATTTAAAACTTAAATTCGCTGAAAAGATTTCGTAAAATATTTCTACTAGAAAAATAGGGTACATTTCCGGGTGTTACAGTGCCTCTCGACTTATAGAATGAATTAACCAATTTAATAAATGTAATTTGCCAAATAACAAAAATTAACAAAACAATACAAGCATGTGATGGAAAAAATTTATCAATATTAATTCATCCTGATTTTAACATTTACAACCTAGTAATTGTGCATGGCTTCCTGCATTAATATAGTAGGGGTATTAAATGAATTGGTGTAGAATGACTCTCAGGACAACCTAGACACAAAGGATATGAATGTTAGCTAATCCCCACAGTTCAACACATGAAATTAGACAACAAACTGGACTGACCAACTCACTCACCACAGCCTAGGACAGGTGAACAATCTTGAATCAAACAACAAGGCAAACAACTCACAGTCTAAGCAAATAGAGATTTGAACTTGCCCACAGACTTTGATCAATACCCACAGCCTAGCACAGGGTATCACGAGGCCTGACTCTCAACTACAGCAATGCACAAGTTGAAAGGATTTGAAATTGAGAAGAATTCTCAGGTTTTTTTTTCATCAAACATCAACTGCCTTCTTACAAAAGACAAGGGTCCTTATATAGGCCTAAAGCTATCTAATACAGACCCAAGAATCTCATCTAAGGTCCAATATTAATCAATAGATTGCAAAAAATGTACTGGCTACAATATACAGTCTGGAATTCATAAGAAAATACTAAAACAGACAAAAGTGCATGCATTTGACAGTGACATGCTTCAGCTTGGCTTTGTTGTTTGGTGTTGGCTTGGAGCTTGTGGACGAGCTTCATTAATGCTCCCTTGACCTTCCTGTGCTTGGCTTCTAAGACTAGGTAAGACAATCAAAAGACTTTTGGAGATGGTCTCTCAATGTCTAACCCAAAATGGCAAAGTTGCTTTTTGCTTTTTGCTTTTTGCTTTTCCTACAAGACTGATTTTGAATTTGGATTTTTGGGATGGTTGGGGTGTGAACTGAACCTGGTTCCCTAGGACTTTTTTGGACTTAGATGGGTAAGGTTTTATCTGGCCATGGTGGCAATTGATGGTTCAAGGTGTGTTGGGAGTTGTGCCTCCCCCAAGTGGATCCTACTGAGTGGGTTTGTAGAGTGTTGTTTTGGTGTTGGTGGGTCTGTCTTTAATTAACTTTGGTCGTGTCCTGGCTTTTGTCTTGGCTATCATTGCTCTCCCTTCTGGTCTTGTCTTGGCTAGCAATGCCCTGGTTGATGACTTCACCTTGGCTACCCATGCCCTGCCCCCTGACTGACCCCTGAGTATCAACATAGACCTCCCCCTGGCTATCAGTTGTTATCACTTGGCTTCCCTTGGCCTGCTCTCTGTCCCCAATGTTGATTATTGCAATGCCCTGTCCCTCAGCTCCTATTGCACTTCCTTAATCCCTAGTCAAATGAAACTACTCACTCATGTTGATGATTAAACTAATAGTATTTGATATAATAAGCATGATGAATATGAAATTACAAAAGGAAAAAACTTGTTAATATAGAATGTGTTACACTAAGTGAATGAAATTACTACTAATAATTCTAATGTAAATAACAAAGAAATCTTGATTAACTAGTTATACGATTAACTAAATGACTTGTATGATAAATGAGGGAAGTGAATACTAACATAAAACTAGAATTAGAATTACCGCAATAGAGAAGTATAACTCGGAAATGAAGAACAAGTAACCCAAATAGCTTGAATGGAAAGATTGAATTACAACTTTGAAATATAACCAAGTGTTTGAACAAAGTAATAAACAAATGTTTAAGTAAATATGAAACTAAGAGAAAATTGTGTGCTTAAACTAAGGGAAATGTAAGGGAGAAATATGTGTGAAGATAGTGTAAAATATGATGAAAAAGATATGAAAAGGATGTTTGCAAGTGTCGAAGTCCCTCTCCTTTATATAGGGAGAGGGACTTGAAATGTAAGCATTCACATAGCCCAAACCCCGATCGGGGTATGGGAACCCAGATCGAGGTTCCACTAACCCGGCTATTATTTCTTAATTGCTCAATTAAATGCTTGAGAATCCTATACTATGCCTTTAAGATCCTTAATTCTCCGGTTAATTGCATAGTCTTGGCATCCCATGAGCATCCAAAGGAGTATCCTATGTTGAGTTGTGGACTCCTTGCATTGGGCTTCATTTTTGGTTTCTCATTTGCATATCAACCCATTTCACAAATATTCATACTTGGCTTGTCATTCTCGATACTATCCTTCCATTGTCCATCTTGCTTCCATTAGCTTGTTGGACTTTGGTGCTTGCTAATGTGCTAGGAAAAAGCCTCCAAATGCTTATATTCCTGCCAAACGTAGAAAAAACGAGCAATGCACCTCGAACACGTAATTAGCTCACAAATATACTAAACTAAGTATAATAATCATGTAAAATCGAGCTAAATTAGGGGGTAAAACCATATAAAAAGTAGACATATCATAAAACTATAAAATAAATATTACTATTGATTGCAATGAATACGGGACCTACTTCCGGAATATATCCAAAACGGATGTTTGAAGAAAAGAGAAAAGATTAAAAGAACATATTAAGGGCGATATTATGATTAATAGTCGATTAATTACATGTTTAAGCTACGTCAAAGCGAGAAAGGAAGTTCAGAGACAGAAACCAACCCAGAACAGGCGCATCAGCAGGTGCGCCCTCTGGAAGAGGCGCAACACCTGTTGCGTTTGTTCTTGAGTTGGGTTCTTGCGGTGAAGCCAGAATCGCAAACAGTTAATGTACGTTGGTATTTGTGGTTAATTGTCGGTTTAAATCATCAAAATATTTGAAATGAGTTGGTTAATGTACCTGTTGCGCCATTTCCCCAGAGGTTTCTTGCTAAAGAAGGAATATTTCCACGTTCCTATTACGGAATTGTGGTTGATCTACACTTCCATTTAAAAAGATAATAGGAGATAATTTTATTAAAAAGATAGTTTTTTTAGTATATTATAAAATAATTAGAATATTTTAGAGCGTTCTGACTCGGAGTTTTAAAACGGTTTATAAAAAATAAAGCGGTTTTTGACCCGGACTCCAAATGAACTCTAATGACTGTCAAGTCGACTGTACCGCCGCGTAGATGACGATCAAGGAGTAGACACAAGTGTTTGAGCTAACACTTGACGATACTTACGAATTTTCATAAATCATTTCGCGTACCAAACATGCGGCCCAATCATCACTGGGTGGTTGGCGGAAACTGTAGAAACGAGGTATCTACACATTCAAATCACCATTTGGGTATCAATTCATCCAATATAAACATCAACGGAATAATTCAACCAACAATAGTGACATTAACACATATTTACATGATAAGAAGGGTAATTAGCATACAAACTACCAAATTCCACCATGTTAATACAAGTGAATCACAACTTAACAATTCAATATATAAGAACATGAATTCATGATAACAATCAACAACGAACTCGTTTTTACCACTAATTATTACCATAGACACACATAAGAAATGTATGAAATGTGATATCGAGTAACCCGTCTACATTACCTCCTACTCTTCACTCTTCAAGTTCATCCTTTATCAATAAGTAGTCTCTCTCCGGGTCTTCCAAATCTCCATCTACAACTAGTATACAAAAAATGTAGAATTTTCTTCCTTGAGAATGGCGGAAGAAATTAAAACAAGAGAAAGACAACACCTTTCTTACTTAGAAAGATGGAGAAGAAGAAAAGGTGAAGAATAAACTAAAAACTAGCTAAATTGGTTGAAAAATGAAGTAGTTATGGAGGTTTAAAGTTTAAGAAGGAAATGAAGGGTTTAAGGGGGTCAAGGGTTTATGGAAGAGATGAAGGAGATGGGTAGTTTTGCTGAAAAGTGAGGAGGAAGGTGGAGGGATAACTGGGTTCATTTTGGTATTATGAAAAATAAAAGGCCCAAGTCTCATATTGGGTTGACCAACTTGAATTTTCGAGTAGAGTCCGATATATTATGGGCTCATAACGGACTGAAATGCGATGGTTTCTACCTAACAAGCCAAAATACTATATAAGCCTAAAATTAAAGCTATAGAATAAAATTACTATTAATTAAATAAATAATATAATCTAATCGCTAAATTCGCGGGTGTTACATAAACAATGATCTATGGTCTCCACAAGATTGTCGGGTCCCAAATCACGAACATCAATCAATTGGTCCCAATAAATAGGGATATGATACTGCTTTCCATAATGAGCTTCAATAGGCGTCATCTTGATAAAAGCATGATAAAAATTGTTGTAGGAGAATTCCACCAAGGGTAGGCTCTTCTCCCAACTAACTTGAAAGTCAAGGGCCTAATCTCGAAAAAAGTCTTCAAGGGTTTGAATAATCTTCTCGGTTTTACCATCCGTAGCGGCATGAAAAGCAGTACTCATCAACAATTTGCTACTTAAGTCTTATTGCAAAGCCTTCCAAAATCTTCAACAAAACCTCGGATCACGGTCGAAAATGATCTCCACGGAAACACCATGGTAATAACCAGTCTCCTCCACATCAGCACTAGCAAGATGGTCAAACTTCCAAGTCTCATTAATAGGAATGAACATAGCACACTTGGTCAACCTATCCTCAATTACCCAAACAACATCCTTTCCACCAATGGACCTAGGCAAAGCCATCACAAAGCCCATGTAGATGGACTCCTATTTCCATAAAGGAACATCCAAATGGTGTAGCAAACTGCCAGGTCTTTTGTGCTCAATCTTCCTTTGTTGACATGTGATACACCTTCCCAAAAAAAGTCATAACATCACCTTTCAAATTTGGCCACCAAAATTGTATCTTCAATTCTTTGTACATCTTGTAACCTCCGGGATGAATAGAATAGAGAGATAGATGAGCTTCATCAAGAATCCACTTCCTAAGATCAAGAGCATTAGGGACAAATAATCGGCCACGAAAACGAAGAACTCCATTAGCACCAAACTTGAAATCCATAGCTTTTTCTTCAAGTAGCCTTCCTTAAATAGATTTTTAAGTAACATCATGATATCACGTTGAAGGACAGGCTCGGCAACCATATCACCTAGGTAATCAAACCCATTCTCCACAAATTCTAGGTTCAATTTACGGAATTCGTAACAAATATCATTGGGAAAAACACGAATGACACTCAAGGAATGAGTCGTCTTCCTACTAAAGGAAATGGCCACCACATTGGCTTTCCCTTCATGATAGAGCAACTCAAAATCGTAATCATTCACCAACTCTAACCAACGCCTTTGCCTCATATTCAACTGCTTTTGCGCGAATATATACTTCAAACTCTTGTGATCTGTGTATATACGACAATGAACTCCAATATGATAATGCCTCCAAACTTTCAGAAGTGAACAACGACGGCTAACTCAAGGTCGTGAGTACGATAGTTCACCTCAAGAACTCACAATTTTTGCGAAGCATAGAAAACAACCTTCCAGTTTTTCATAAGAACACAACCCAAACCCAACATAGAAGCATCACAAAAGACATCAAAGTCAACTCCATTTTCGGGTAAGGTCAACATGGGAACGGTAGTCAACCTTTTCTTCAACTTTTGGAAAGCAGCTTCACAAGTTTCACTTCACACTAATTTGGTCTCTTTCTTCAAAAGACAAGTCATCGGACTAGCAAGCTTGGAAAAGTCTTTAAAAAAGCAACGGTAATAACCTGCTTAACCAAGGAAACATCAAATCTCACTAACATTGGTAGGACTCTTCCCCTCAACAACGGCTTAAATCTTGGAAGGATCCACCTTGACACCTTCTTTAGAAATCACACGCCCAATAAAAGACACCTTAGGAAACCAAAATTCACACTTAGAAAACTTAGCAAACCACTTTTGTCGTCGAAGAATCTCCAAAATGGTACGAAGATGACTAGCACGCTCTTCCTCGGAACTTAGAAAAGATTAGAATGTCATCAGTAAACACCACCACACACTTAGGAAGGAAGTCACTAAAGGTAAGGTACATTTGATACATGAAGATAGTGGGTGCATTCGTCAATCCATATGGCATCATCTTGAACTCAAAGTAACCATATCTTGTACTAAAAGCGGTCTTAGGACTCGCGAACGGGAATTTGGTGATAACCGGATCTCAAATAAATCTTGTAAACAAGCACCTTTAAGTTGATTAAACAGGTCTTCAATTTTTGTCAAAGGGTACTTGTTCTTTTTGAAAGTCCATAGACCTTAATTAGACTCCTCTAATTAGTTACTAAATTACTTGTTAATTTAGTATTTAATGATCTATGTAACATGCATGCAAATATAAAGACATTTATATAAGAGAAGAAATTTCCTCACATTGATATGGAAAATATATGGGCACAACAAGAACTCCTTTGTAACACCCGCAATTATACTCTATTTTTATAATAAAAATATTATACGGATACTTTTCAGCGAAATTTAGTTTTAGTTTAGAATTAAATTTCCCGTGTCGAATTTAGAAGTTCCGATTTCATATTTGGATTTTACGCGAGATTTCAAGTGAATCACGTCTTAAGGCGTTTTGACTTTTCTTGACTTTTTCCACTCACTCTCTACTTATTCTAACCCTAACCCTAACTCCCTCACACAACTCAACTCTTTCTTCCTCTCTGAGAAAACCCAAAGAAACCTTGCCTCCATTTTTGATCCGTCTTATAATCGTCATAACTCTTTCGTTTCTCGCTCAAATTCACGTAAGTTCGTCTTATTCTTCCCCTCTCATCTTCCTCTATCCGTATTGGTAATAAAATTACCGTCTTTCTCGCTTTTCAATTTATCCGTCTTTCTCAAAGGTGAATTATATTCATCTTTTATTATCTAATTGTAGGTGGAGACTAGAAAGACTTAGAAATCGTTTGAAGACGCGTAAAGGTACCGGTGAAGGGTTACTCGATATCATTTACGTGTTTTCATGTGTTTTCTATGTTAAAAATCGTATTTAGAATATGGTTAGTAATCTTAGGAATTGTATTGTTGATGATGGTTGTTGTTAGTTGATAATTGATACGAGAATTGATGATTTGTGATGATATATGATATTTGTGTTACGCCTTTGTGAAATTGTGAAACTTGTGTGATCCGTGCCTGCCCGAACAGGACGCTGGCAGCGTCGTCTGGCGCTGGCAGCGTTACTCGCTGCCGACAGCAGTTTTCCTGCGCTGATCCCTTTTCGTAAAATGATCATATCTCCTTCAATACTTGGTTGTTTTGAGCTTGTGACATCCCGTTGGAACCGTAAGAGGATACGCTATCACCTCCTTTTGGAATTTCTTCATTTGGATGTCTAGAACGCTAGTTATGACCGTTTGAAGTGGACCCTTGTTTTAGTTGGTTTCCAAACAACGTTGTTTAGGAGAGGTGATCTATGTTTCTTATTCATTATGCTTCATAAACTTGTTCTAATGCTTATGTATCATGTATTGATTCATTTTTATCATAGTTAAGTTTATATAATTCCCTATTCTCATGTTTTGTGACGGTTTTTGGTATGTCCCACTTTGAGTCGGTTTTTACAAAGGTTACGGTTTGAGCACTATTTTGTTATGTGCTTTGTACTTTCATTCCCTTGGCTACCTCCACGTTCATAAGGCTGGAATGTCGAAACGGGGATGTATCCTACTGCTTAATTGCATGTGTTAGTGAGCATACGACAACGTTGTTGGGAGGCGAACGCTTTGCGTTGATCGACCCGGCCGTCAAATGTTGTGTACTTGCGAGGTGGTGTTATCTGCATGTAGCGTACTGCTTGTTATGTGGCTCGAGCTCTTTTCCGCCTCTTTCGTGAATTATATCGACCGAACTTGGGGTACTCGGCGTCTTTGATTAACCGAGTCTTGGATGCGAAATGTTATCGCTTGTCGAATCGGAAATTGGTTATTCCGAGAGTCTGGCCAGGTTTAGACTAGGAACCGTATTATTATCGTCCTCCTACCAGGAGGAAATTAGTCTACATATACGAAATGAATTGAATCGTGTATGCGTTCAGGGAATGTTTTTCTCCTGTGGATGCCTTTTAATCATACTTGCCATGTACACGGTGCTAGTGCGTTTAATTTACCGTGAGAGAGGTTGTCAATGTATTGTTATGTGTGGATGGGTGATTACATGATTGATTATTCATGATCATACCATGACTTGGCATGGTTTGTTTGACGAGTCTCAATCTTATCAAACTTATACCGCTAACGGTGAGATGCAAGCCCTAGTGAGCGTATTCGGTTGCCTAAGAGTGTCTTCCCCGAGTCTTTGTATAAAATGATGGATTCGGATTTGTATTCCATCTGCTCTTATCATTATATATTGAATTGCCTATCTATCCTTATCGTATTTCACATGTATATTTATATATGCATGCTTCTACTTTTGTATTTCCTTCTATGTACGTTTAATGTGATATGGCTGGGAGAACCCGGAGTTACTCTCCACTGACTGTGGCGTTCATGTTTTTCATGGATGAACAAGTTGCTTGATTGGATTGCTTTTTGCTTGATATTTTGGGTTCGGGTGTGAGCTAGCGGGCGTTGTCCCTGGATTGAAACACCTCTAGACGTTATTTAGCTTGTTTGCTAATCAGATTTACTTTGATAACATTTGGAGAGACTACGTCTCCTGCTTGTTGTAGTATATTCGTACTTTGGTTTGTAATATTTGACATACCTCGTATTTTCTATCTTGCATGTATAAAGGTTTTTTAAATACCGTATGTGACAAATCTCGCGAATGCGGAAATATAAAACATACAAGTATGTAAAATAATATGCGGAAATATGTAGTTTTTTTTTTAAACTTTTATACATGCAAGATAGATAATACGAGGAATGTCAAAATATTACAAACTAGGTAAGAATAACAACGAAGAGACGGGGTCTCTCCAAATGTTAGCAAAGAACAAGTGTTTAGCAAAACTAGCTAAAATCGTCTGGAGGTGAAACTTCCAGGAACAACGCCCGCTAGCTCACACCCAAACCCAAAATAGCATAAGCAAAAAGCCATCTATGCAAGCAACCTGTTCATCCATGAAAAACATGAACGCCACAATCAGTGGGGAGTAACTCCGGGGTCTCCCAGCCATATCACATTAAACGTACATAGAAGGAAATACAAAACATAAGCATGCATATATGAACATACATGTGAGATACGATAAGGATAAATAGGCAATTCGATAAATAATGATAAGAGCATAAGAGGTACAAGTCCGAATCCATCATGTTATACAAAGACTCGGGGAAGACACTCTTAGGCAACCGAATACGCTCACTAGGGCTTGCATCTCACCGTTAGCGGTATAAGTTTGATAAGATTGAGACTCGACAAACAAACCATGCCAAGTCATCGAATGACCATGAATAATCAATCATGTAATCACCCATCCACACATAACAATACAATGACAATGCCCAATCATGCAATGACCATGAATAAAATCATGAAATCACGCATTCAAGAACAACGACACAAAGACGACCTCTCTCACGGTAAATGAAACGCACTAGCACCGTGTACATGGCAAGTATGATTAACAGGCATCCACGGGATAAGCATTTCCCTGAACTCATACACGATCAACATTTCGTATATGTAGACTAATTTCCTCCTGGTAGCACGACGATAATAATACGGTCCTAGTCTAAACCTGGCCATATTCTCGGAATATAACGTGTTCCGATTCGACATGCGATAAAACGTTTCGCATCCAAGACTCGGTCTTACAAAGACGCCGAGTACCCCAAATTCGGTAGATCAATTCACGAAAGAGGCGGAAAAGAGCTCAAGCCTCATAACAAGCGGGACGCTACATGCAAAGAACACCACCTCGCAAGTACACAACATTTGACGGCCGGGTCGATCAACGCATAGCGTTCAACTCCCAACAACGTCGTCGTATGCCCACTAACACATGCATTTAAGCAGTAGGATACCTTCCCGTTCCGACATTCCAGCCTTACGAACGTGGAGGTAGCCAAGGGAATGAGAGTACAAAGCACAAGACAAAATAGTGCTCAAACCGTATCATTTGTAAAAACCGACTCAAAGTGGAACATACCAAAAACCGTCATAAAACATGTGATACAAGCGAATGAGATGTCATATATTCGAAACATTAATATTATAAGTCACTACGTGAAATTATACGATAAACGAACCATGCGAACTATTATAAATTAAATCGTAAACAAGAAATACAAACCAAGTCCAGCAGGTGCCAGCCGGTCAGGCTGACCGGCTGCCGATCTACCGGCTAAGGCCAAACCTCATGTGAAAACCAACATGAAACATCAGTGTGTCCCAGCCGGTCAAGGTGACCGGCTGCCGGCTACCCTGCTGGGACCAATAGGCATATGAGAAAATCAAAGGGAAAGGAGGGGTGTCTCAGCCGGTGTTCTGACCGGCTGCCGGTCGACCGGCTGAGACCTAACTCATGCTTAAACTTCAACGTAACAACAATAATATACAGCCACTGCCCCAGCCCGTGGTCTGACCGGCTGCCGGTCGACCGGCTGGGGTCCATATGCACGAAAATCATCAAATTCACACAGGTTCAACTTTTAATAATTATCGACTATCATTCTAATTCATCACTTCTCATATGAATACTCAATAAACAACATCCATCAACAATAATACAAGTCATAAGTTTACTAACCATAATCTAAATACGGTTTCTATCCTAGAAATCACATAAAACACGTAAATGATATCGAGTAACCCTTCACCGTTACCTTTATGCGTCTTCACTACTCGTCAAGCTCCTCTTCAATTAGAAAATAGTCTTTGTCGGGATCTTGGAGGTCACCACCTACAAATAGATCATAAAAGATGAATTTACTTCACCTTGAGAAAGACGGAAAGTTTGAAAAGCGAGAAAGACGGTAATTTTATTATCAATACGGATAGAGGAAGGTAAGAGGGGAAGAATGAGACGAACTTACACGAATTTCGACAAGAAACGAGTGAGCTATGATGATTCTAAGAATGGAAAGATTATGGAGGTAAGGGTTTTGGTTTGCTTAAGGAAGAAGTAAGGTTGAATTTGTGTTTGTGTGAATGAGAAATAGGTTAAGGGAGTATGAGTATGTATGAGGAAAAAGTCAATAAAAGTCAAACTCGCCTTAAGACGGGATTCTCATGGAATATCGCGGAAATTCCAAATACGAACTCGGAAATTCTAAATTCGACTCGGAATAATAAATTCTAAATTAAAACTTAAATTCGCTGAAAAGTATCCGTAAAATATTTTCACTATAAAAATAGGGTACATTTCCGGGTGTTACAATCACCCCACCTTTTAAAAAGTTTCGCCCTCGAAACTTGAGGGAAAGAAAGATACCTTACTCGAAAAGACTCGGATATTTACTACGCATAGAAGCTTCAGTTTCCCAAGTCTCTTCTTCGACATTAGCACTACTCCACAAGACTTTCACTAAAGGAACTACTTTACTTCTCAACTTCCTATCCTTGCGATCTAGGATGCGGATCGGCTTCTCTTCAAAGGATAAATTCGGTTCAAGCTCGGGCAATTCAACTTGAAAGACATGGCTTGGATCACTAACATACTTCCTCAATTGAGAAACATGGAATACATCATGAACCTTAGCCAAATTCGGGGGCAAACCAACTTATAAGCAACGGCACCAATCCTTTTCACAATATCAAAGGGTCCAATGTATTTCGGGCTCAATTTACCCTTAACACCAAACCGTTTAACACCCTTCATTGGAGATACTTTTAAAAACACTTTATCTCCAACCTCGAACTCTAACGGCCTTCTTCGGATATCGGCATAAGACTTTTGACGGTCTTGAGCGGCTTTCATTCTATCACGAATGACCTTCACATTATCAATGGTCTCAACAAGAACATCGGGGCCTAAGTCATGAACATCACTCAATTGATTCCAACAAATAGGACTCCGACATTTCCTTCCATAAAGAGCTTCATATGGAGCCATCTTGATTGATGCATGATAACTGTTGTTGTAAGAAAACTCCACCAACGGTAGACTCTTTTCCCAACTAGACTGGAAGTCAAGAGCACAAGCTCTAAGCAAGTCTTCTAAAGTCTGAATAGTCCTCTCAGTCTGACCATCCGTAGCGGCATGAAAAGCAGTACTCATCAACAACTTACTACTCATGGCCTCTTGGGCATTTCCAAAATCTCGAACAGAATCTCGGATCTCGGTCGGATATGATCTCCTTAGGAACGCCATGATATCTAACAATTTCATCAACATAAGCTTTTGCTAAACGATCCAACTCCAAGTTTCTTTGATCGGAATAAATCTAGCACACTTGGTCAAACGATCAACAACAACCCAAACGGCATCTTTACCTCCAACGGTCCTCGGCAACGCCATAACAAAATCCATAGAAATAGATTCCCACTTCCATAGCGGAATATCCAACGGTTGTAGCAATCCAGCGGGCCTCTTGTGTTCAATCTTCACTTGTTGGCAAGTAAGACATCTTCCAACATAAGATACAACATCACCCTTCAAGTTCGGCCACCAAAATTGTAGCTTCAAATCCTTGTACATCTTATAACCTCCGGGGTGAATAGAATAAGGGGAAAGGTGAGCTTCATCAAGAACTCGCTTCCTCAAATCAAGAGCATTAGGAACAAATAAACGACCATGGAAACGAAGAACACCTTCATTATCAAAGTTGAAATCTTTACCTTTACCTTCAAGAAGTTTGGCTTGGATAGACTTGTAGGTAAGATCATCAACTTGGCTTTCGCGGATTTCACGAAGAAACACAGGTTCGGCAATCATAGCACTTACATAAACAAATCCACGCTCTACGAATTCCAAACTCAACTTTCGAAACTCGGCACAAAGATCAGCAGGTAATACATGCATAGCATTCAAAGCATGAGAAGCTTTTCTACTAAGAGCATCGGCCACAACATTTGCCTTCCCTTCATGGTACAATAACTCAAAATCATAATCGTTCACCAATTCCAACCATCTTCTCTGCCTCATATTCAACTCTTTTTGAGTAAATATATACTTCAAACTCTTGTGATCGGTGAAGATACGACAATGAACTCCAATTAGGTAATGTCTCCACACTTTCAAAGCATGAACAATAACGACCAATTCCAAATAATGAGTAGGATAGTTCACTTCATGAACTCTCAACTGCCTTGAAGCATAAGCCACCACCTTCCTATTTTGCATAAGAACACAACCCAATCCCATTTTAGAAGCACCACAATAGACATCAAAGTCTACTCCATCTTTAGGCAAAGTCAACACCGGAGCGGTAGTTAACCTCTTCTTTAACTCTTGAAACACTGCTTCACAAGCTTCATTCCATAGGAACTTGGTTTCCTTCTTCAACAACTCAGTCATCGGTCTAGCAAGCTTGGAGAAATCCTTGACAAACCTTCGGTAATAACCAGCTAAACCAAGTAAACTTCGAATCTCTCTAATATCAGTCGGACTCTTCCAATCAACAACGGCCTCAATTTTCGAAGGATCCACCATTACACCTTCTTTTGAAATCACATGCCCAAGAAAGGACACTTTAGATAACCAAAATTCACATTTGGAGAATTTAGCATACCACTTCTGACGACGTAGACCACCCAGAATAATCCTCAAATGAATAGCATGCTCTTCTTCGGACTTGGAGAAAATAAGAATATCATCAATGAATACCACCACAAACTTGTCAAGATACTCACTAAATGTGCGGTTCATTTGATCCATAAAGATAGCGGGAGCATTCGTCAATCCAAATGGCATTACTTTGAACTCATAATGACCATACCTCGTACTAAAAGCGGTCATTTGGAATATCAACATCTCGAACAGGAATTTGATGATAACCGGATCTCAAATCAATCTTGGAAAATGTAGAAGCACCCTTTAGTTGATCAAACAAATTCTCAATTCTTGGTAAAGGATACCTGTTCTTGATTGTAATCCGATTCAATTCACGATAATCAATACAAAGCCTCATCGAACCATCTTTCTTCTTCACAAAAAGAACTGGAGCACCCCAAGGCGAGGCACTTGGTCGAATAAAACCCTTTTCAATCATATCATCTAGCTGCTTCCTTAATTCTTTCAATTCGGTCGGAGCCATACGATAAGGAGCTTTGGCAATTGGACCAGAACCAAGAACAAGATCAATAGATAATTCAACATCACGCTCGGGAGGAATCCTGGGCAAATCTTCGGGGAATACATCAACGAACTCTCGAACAATAGGCACATCTTCAATTCTTGGCAAAGAGGTATTTGAAGAAGTCACAACACACAAGAATGCTTGGTGACCTTTTCTAACCATACTTACCAATTTCATAGCGGAAATTAAAGACACACCTTTACGGGGATGATATCCCTTATAGGTTATTCTAACCCCTAAAGGACTCTTTAAATAAATCTTTTGATCACGACACTCGAACCTAGCCTGATACATTGCTAGCCAATCAATACCTAAGATTATATCGAACTCTCCTAGAGGGAACTTAAGGAGATTAGCGGGAAAGATAGAACCCGCGATAGATATTGGTACATTTGGATAAAGGGTAGAACAAGAGATAATATCTCCGGAAGGTAAGGATATGGGAGTATCCTCACTAGATGTAGGCTCGATTGATAATTTATTAGCATAAGTCGATGACACAAAAGACATTGAAGCACCGGTATCAAATAGAATAAGACACGGTTGCTCTAAGATTGAGAACATACCCGTAATGATCTCGGGATGAGCATCGGCTTCGGCGCGACTCATGACAAAGATGGAACCCTTAGGTTTAGGATGAGGAGGGGGCAACTTTCGATCGGGGCAATCGTCATAACGATGACCACCCTTTTGACAAAAGAAACACACATAAGGTCGGCTAGAACAAGACACACCGGGATGGTATGGCTGTCTACAACAGTTACATTGACGACCTTGAGCTTGAGCTTGAGGAGCATAAGGCCTATGAGCCACATTTGAAATAGCTCTAGGAATAAAAGGAGCAGGATTCCTTGTATTTGCATTGGAAGGAGGATTGAATCTCCTCTTGCTAACATAAGAATTAGAAGGAGACGGAATAAACGGCCTCTTCCCATAAACATTCGGCCTAGGAGCATAAGAAGGAGAGAGATTATTCATCAAAGCTTCATCTCTAATAGCCTTCATTGAATTCTCAGCCCACAAGGCATCATCATAAAGATCTCCAAAGGAATTGGTATTCCTTCTCACTTTACTTTGAAGAACGGCACTCAACTTGTTACGATAATAGAATGCTCGGTCTTCATCATCTCGGATAAGCCTCGGCGCAAAATGCGCAAGCTTATTAAACTCCGTAGTAAACTCTTGAGCTGATAAGTTGCCTTGTTTAAAGTCAATGAACTCCTTGAGCCTTTGTTGTTTAAGCTCTTTAGGATAGAATCTACCTTCCACAAGAGCTTTGAAACAAGCCCAGTTGAAGTCCTCTTCTAGAGTAGCAGTGGCACTAGTGATAGCCCACTAGTTATCAGCTTCCCTAACAAGGAAGTGCTTTGCGATCCTCACCTTGTCCTCTTCTCGGACTTGGTATAGATCGAACTGCTTCTCCATCTCGCGGAACCAATCGGATAACTCCGTAGGGTCCGGTTCTCCACCATATGGTACAATCTTACTTCTAGCTATTTGTCCAGCTACCCATGCATAGCCACCTTGATGGTTGTCTTCCCTTCTAGGGGGAACTTGGTTGGCATTAGCTAAAGCTGCATCTTGCTGATTTTTCAGCACTTGAGTGAGAGCTTCCATCATAACATTCTCAGCTAATCGTCGTCTAACCATCTTCATAAGAAACAAAAACAAATTAAGTTAATCCTATCAATTAGCATAAACAAATAGACTACCAAGTAAAGTCCTTAACTTCTACCCAACTCTCATTTATTATTTCAAGGTCAAGTAGTTTAAGTTAGGGTTCACGTGTGTGCGTCGGGAGCGGCAAAGCTCTGATACCAACTGTGACAACCCCTGCGATGCGGAAATATAAAACATACAAGCATGTGAAATAAATATGCGGAAAATACGGTATTTTTTTTAAAAAACGAGTTATACAGTGCACGATAGATAAAAACGGGAATTGTCAAATATTACAAATAAGTACGAAATACAACAAAGAGACGGGGTCTCTCAAAAATGTTAGCAAAGAACAAGTGTTTAGCAAAACTAGCTAAAATCGTCTAGAGGTGAAACTTCCAGGGACAACGCCCGCTAACTCACACCCGAACCCAAAATAGCATAAGCAAAAAGCCATCCATGCAAGCAACCTGTTCATCCATGAAAAACATGAACGCCACAGTCATTGGGGAGTAACTCCGGGTTCTCCCAGCCATATCACATTAAACGTACATAGAAGGAAATACAAAAGTAGAAGCATGCATATATGGATATACATGTGAAATACAATAAGGATAGATAGGCAATTCAATATATAATGATAAGAGTATAAGAAGTACAAGTTCGAATCCATCATATGATACAAAGACTCGGAGAAGACACTCTTAGGCAACCGAATACGCTCACTAGGGCTTACATCTCACCGTTAGCGGTATAAGTTTGATAAGATTGAGACTCGACAAACAAACCATGCCAAGTCATGGTATGACCATGAATAATCAATCATATTAGCATCCATTCAAACATACCAATATGTAGACGAGGCCCAATTCATGCAATGACCATGAATAATAAGTCATGAAATCACGCATTCAAGAACGACGACACAAAGACGACATATCTCACGGTAAATGAAACGCACTAGCACCGTGTACATGGCAAGTATGATTAAAAGGCATCCACGGGATAAAGCATTTCCCTGAACTCATACACGATGCTACATTTTGTATATGTAGACTAATTTCCTCCTGGTAGCACGACGATAATAATACGGTCCTAGTCTAAACCTGGCCAGGATCTCGGAATATAACGTGTTCCGATTCGACATGCGATAACATTTCGCATCCAAGACTCGGTCTTACAATATATATGCCGAGTACCCCAAATTCGGTAGATCAATTCACGAAAGAGGCGGAAAAGAGCTCAAGCCTCATAACAAGCGGGACGCTACATGCAAATAACACCACCTCGCAAGTACACAACATTTGACGGCCGGGTCGATCAACGCATAGCGTTCAACTCCCAACAACGTCGTCGTATGCCCACTTACACATGCATTTAAGCAGTAGGATACCTCCCCGTTCCGACATTCCAGCCTTACAAACGTGGAGGTAGCCAAGGGAATGAGAGTACAAAGCACAAGACAAAATAGTGCTCAAACCGTATCATTTGTAAAAACCGACTCAAAGTGGAACATACCAAAAACCGTCATAAAACATGTGATACAAGCGAATGAGATGTCATATATTCGAAACATTAATATTATAAGTCACTACGTGAAATTATACGATAAACGAACCATGCGAACTATTATAAATTAAATCGTAAACAAGAAATACAAAACCAAGTCCAGCAGGTGCCAGCCGGTCAGGCTGACCGGCTGCCGGTCTACCTGCTAAGGCCAAACCTCATGTGAAAACCAACATAAAACATTAGTGTGTCCCAGCCGGTGAAGGTGACCGACTGCCGGCTACCCGGCTGGGACCAATGGGCATATGAGAAAATCAAAGGGAAAGGAGGGGTGTCTCAGCCGGTGGTCTGACCGGCTGCCGGTCGACCGGCTGAGACCTAACTCATGCTTAAACTTCAACGTAACAACAATAATATACAGCCACTGCCCCAGCCGGTGGTCTTACCGGCTGCCGGTCGACCGGCTGGGGTCCATGTGCACGAAAATCATCAAATTCACCAAGGTTCAACTTTTAATAATTATCGACTATCATTCTAATTCATCACTTCTCATATGAATACTCAATAAACAACATCCATCAACAATAATACAAGTCATAAGTTTACTAACCATAATCTAAATACGGTTTCTATCCTAGAAATCAGGTAAAACACGTAAATGATATCGAGTAACCCTTCACCGTTACCTTTATGCGTCTTCACTACTCGTCAAGCTCCTCTTCAATTAGAAAATAGTCTTTGTCGGGATCTTGGAGGTCACCACCTACAAATAGATCATAAAAGATGAATTTACTTCACCTTGAGAAAGACGGAAAGTTTGAAAAGCGAGAAAGACGGTAATTTTATTATCAATACGGATAGAGGAAGGTAAGAGGGGAAGAATGAGACGAACTTACGCGAATTTCAACAAGAAACGAGTGAGCTATGATGATTCTAAGAATGGAAAGATTATGGAGGCAAGGGTTTTGGTTTGCTTAAGGAAGAAGTAAGGTTGAATTTGTGTTTGTGTGAATGAGAAATAGGTTAAGGGAGTATGAGTATGTATGAGGAAAAAGTCAATAAAAGTCAAACTTGCCTTAAGACAGGATTCTCATGGAATCTCGCGGAAATTCCAAATACGAACTCGGAAATTCTAAATTCGACTCAGAATAATAAATTCTAAATTAAAACTTAAATTCGCTGAAAAGTATCCGTAAAATATTTTCACTATAAAAATAGGGTACATTTCCGGGTGTTACAGCCTCACAAGTCCCTTACCTCGTCTATATGGTGCTTTTTGTACTCAGAGACATGTGGCGTGGTGATTTCATACTGCGGATAAAACAAATAAAAGACATCGATCAATAGGGTAACAATAGTAGGCATACATAGTAACATCATATATAGCAGCAAAGAGATCAGCTCTAATGAAAAAAAGTATTAGCTACATTAATGCAACATGAGTTCAGGATCAAAGCAAGCAAGGAGTTCAAGACAACAACAATGCAATCAGTCTTATGACTAGCTATGACAATGTCCTATACAGTCCAAGTGTTCATAACACCCCTCAGCCAGAGCAATGCCTAGCCATCTACTGTCCTAAGAACAACAAGTTCAACACATCCCCACCCCAAGCAGAACATCCCCAAGCCATTGAATAAATGCCAAGCCAGTCACTACCCTAGTCTCAGCCAAAACAACACCCATCCAGCAACAACAAATAGCCAACACAACAAGAACAACAGACAACTACACCGAGCCAGTCACAGTCCTCTTGAACAAGGTACATGGGGATCTTTCACAGCAAACTAATCCTAACCATGGGCCAGGCTTGATCCTAGGGAGAGTCCACTACATTTTTGTCTAGGGAATTTTCTACAGATAATGCACGAATCACAAAGTAACAC
Organism: Heliosperma pusillum; assembly: GCA_022085475.1. Lineage (NCBI taxonomy): Eukaryota > Viridiplantae > Streptophyta > Magnoliopsida > Caryophyllales > Caryophyllaceae > Heliosperma > Heliosperma pusillum. The sequence continues at coordinate 48,261 of JAIUZE010074798.1, forward strand.
AAGGATCAAGCTCAGCAGACCAGTTTAACCTTTTATGCAGTAGTTCAGCTGTCACTGTCAAACTTTCCTCTTTTGTTCAAGCAAGCTCAAGGGACCTGCAGTAAAGTCCTTTGGGATCTATCCTACTTCAGTTTGGACCAGAACACCAAGCCTAAAGTCCACTAGGTACTACATTAAAGCAGCAGCAAAACACCAAGGAAGGCTGTCATTTTCAGAACTACTTTTCTTTTGTTTTTACTTTATTTCAGATGTAGCAGTTTGTAGCTGTTGTATTTGTTTTCTTTTTAGGATCAATGGTAGCCTTAGATGTGTTTGGACGTTCAAGATATAACCTCATTGCCTATATAAGGCTTGTTTCTAATGAATGAAAGGCATTTGAAGTAAACACAAAAACTGAAACTTCATTTCTGTTTATCATCTCTTGACTGTGTGCTTAAGAAAGCTTCCTTTGTTGTGTGCTTGGAAGTGAGTCTAGGTCCTTTGCTTTGTTCTGGGGCCAAGTCTCAATCCACAACCATTGGCTTTGTGCTTTGGTTAAGGTTCCATCAGCTTTCTTTCAGTATTAAGTCAAGCAAAACAGAACAACTTTAAGAGTGTGTTAACCTTAGCTTTCCTTGTCTTGTTTGGCTTGTTTTCATAATAATTCCAGTGCAAATGGGTTATCAGAGCTTTGGTTTGTGAGTTCAATTACCTAACTACATTCAAAAACACAAAATCAACCATGAGTGAAGAGATAAATGCAGGACTTGAAACCACAGTTCAAGGCCTTACCAGAACTGTGATGGAAGTCGCAAGATCTGTTAATGAACTCCTTGATGGTCATCTTAATAATGACATGAGGGGAGGTAGAGGTCGAGGAAGAGGAGCACCATTTCCACATGGTGAGGGAAGGAGGAGGCAACCTGTAGAGCAAGATGAAGTTTCAGACTCAGATGGCTCAGATCAAAGTCTTCTCAGACATCATGACAAGGACATAAAGGTAGAGATTCCTGACTTTCTAGGTACCATGAACCCTGATGATTTCCTAAATTGGTTAAGGTCTGTAGAAAGAGTCTTTGAGTTTAAAGGATACACTGATAGAAAGGCTTTTAAGGTTGCTATCATGAAACTAAAGGGATATGCCTCACGGTGGTATGAGAACATGAAAACCTTGAGGGTAAGGGAAGGGAAAGAACCTGTTAAATCATGGCTTAAACTGAAAAAGAAAATGAGAGCTAAGTTTGTATCTAGAGACTACACTCAAGACATGTTCATCAAAATCACCCACCTGAAACAAGACCAGAAACCTGTAGAGTCTTATCTAAGGGACTTTGAACAACTTACTCTGCAATGTGAGGTTGTTGAAAAACCTGAGCAGAAGATAGCAAGGTTCTTAGAAGGGTTGGATGAGAGGATAGCTAGTAAGGTCAGGCTGCAGAACATATACTCTTTTGAGGAGGCTGTCAACTTGCCTTTAAGGGTAGAGAAGTTGGGGAAGGGAAAGTCTAGTGCCTCTAAGACACCAGCTAGAGCCTCTGCTTTTAAACCCTATGTAGGAGTCAGGATAAGATACCCTGTAATCCCTGTTAAGACTCCTGTCAACTCTGAAAAAGGCAAGACTGTTGATTCAGCCCGAAGAAAAACTATCCCTCTCAGAAAGTGTTTTCAGTGTCAAGGTTATGGGCATTTTGCTAGAGAGTGTCCATCAAAAAGAGCTCTTAGCACCCTGGAAGTTTTGCATTGGGCAGAGGATGAGGTGTTGGTCTGTGATGATGAAATGGAGGAGCCTGAGGTAGAGGCTAGTGAGGAGTTGATAGAGCCTGATGCTGGTTTAAGCTTGGTAACATTAAGGGTAATGCATGCACAACCTCAGCCTTTAGAGGAGGACCAGAGACACCACATCTTTAGGACCAGATGTACTATCAAAGGTAGGGTCTGTAAACTCATTATTGATTGGAGGACGCTGCACTAATGTAGCTTCCAAAACCCTTATAGACAAGCTAGCTCTACCCACTAAGGACCACCCCCTACCTTACAAACTCAGGTGGTTGAACAAACACTACAAGAGAAAGCTCATTTTGCGACGGATTATTCCGTCGCCAAACATGGTATTTCCGTCGCTAGAGACAGATTTGCGACCGATTTGCGACGGAAAGTGTCCGTCGCTTATTTTCGTCGCAAACAGCAGTATTTGCGACGGACTAATCCGTCGCAAGTTAGTTGCGACGGGATATCCATCTGTCGCCAACATAAATAGCGACGGATTATAGGTGGCAGTCAAGCCAAAGATAAAGTCAATGTTTGCGACGTAATTTCCGTCGCAAAAATTGACTTTATCTTTGACTTGACTGCAACCGGTACAGGCAAGTCAAAGATGGAGTCAACATTTGCGACGGAAATTCCGTCGCAAACATTGACTTTATCTTTGACTTGGCTGTAAGTCAGTCAATTTTTGCAACGGAATTTCCGTCGCACCAAGGCCTGTATTTTCCAGGAAATGGTTGTTTCCTTCATCGCCTCTATACGCGTTAAAACGACAAAAAACCTGCAAATAAAAGAAGTTTTCCAGCAGTTACGCGTCCAACAAAGTTACTAATGTAACACAAAACCATGCATGAACAAAGTTTTGATTTTATATCATAAAAGTAATTAAAGTCTTACAAATAAAAGGTTCTAAGTTCAAAATAGTTAACTAATCACTCAACCACACGGAGTGAATGGAGGGAAAGGGGTGAATGGGTTGGGCCTAGCATTATCGCCGCCATCATCATCAAAGTCGTCTCGACCTTGGTTATGACCTCTAGTTCTGCAGCTTTGAGTAGAATTTCTTGCAACCTGACTCAAGTACTCTTCTATAGCTGCAATCCTTCGAGCTTGCTCGTCGCGCTCTTGCCTCAGTGCCGCATTCTCCTTTGACAGCTTATTAGCCAAACTTTGGGTGCACTAAGTCGGGTTCGATGTAGCAAGAGAGTGCCTGTGATGGTCAAACAAATAATCCGCCGCTGGTCCCAATCTGTAGCATCTTCCTTTCTCGTCAAATCCAGTCTCCTCATAATAGATCTCATTATCGTCGATGTTTTCGACTCCTTGACTTTGAAGCTCAGACTTCTTTGACATGATCTTATTCTGCATCACAAACAAGTTCAGAATTAGTAATTGTCATTTAAATTAAGTAGTTAATGTAATTAAATATATAAATGACAAACATAAATCACTTAACAAAAAAATGCATAACTTACAAAGAGTTCAGCTGGTTTTTTGATAACCATCCACGGAACTTGTGCTTCTTTGTCTTCTCTAAGACTTGCACGGGATTTGAGATACTAGATGAATTTTTATCGACCTACAATTTAAATACTTGTTAGTATATATATATATATATATATATATATATATATATATATATATATATAAGTATTAAATTATAATTAAATAAATAAATAAAAAATGAAAGAAGATTTATATATACCATTTCGTCCATGATTCTCAAGGTACTAAGTCTATCATATATGAACAACATTTCCTTAATAATTGTGCCAAAAGAAAAGGTAGACAAATGACCGGGACGGAGGGAGTAATAATAATTATACTATATTAATAATTATAACAATTCAAAGAAGAGAGGGAAAGATGGGGTGGGGGCGGCGGCAGGGAGGGGGTGGTGGCGGCATGCCACGGCGCCGCCGGCATGGAGGGAAAGAGCATAAATAAGGGAAAGGGGAAAAGGAGGAAATAGGAGGGGGGAGACGGATCCGGCCAGGGGCGGGGCGGGGGGGGGGGGGGGGGGGGGGGGTGGCGCCGGCAAGGAGAGGAAGAGGGTGGCGCCAGCAAGGGGATGGGGTGGTGGCGCCTGCAAGGGGAGGGGGGGGTAGATCTGAAAAATCAATTTAAGAAGAGAGAGAGAGAGAGAAAGAAGGGCGTACCAATTGAAGGCTCCGGTGGTGTAGGTGGTGGCTCCGGTGGTCTTGGGTTAGGGTGGCGCCGGTGGGGTCTTGGGTAGGGTTGACGGAATTTGGATTTTGTAAAATGAAACACGGGGAAAGAGAATGGCTGTTTGGATATATCAAAAAAACTTGCGACGGAATTTCCTTCGCAAGTCCGTCGCAAATTTAATATTAAAAAATCCTTGCGACGGAATGTCCGTCGCAAGTTCCGTCGCATAAGAACTTGCCACCTGGCTTTGCAGTTGTGAAATTTTAGTCAATGATTTGACCTTGCGACAGAATGTCCGTTGCAAATGCCATCGCAAGTAAACAATTTGCGACGGAAATTCCGTCGCAGAAGTTCCCGCCATGTTAAATTTCTAGGCGCCATGGCTGGAAACTCTGCTACGGAATGTCCGTCGCAACTCCGTCGCAGGTTTCAATTTCCGCCGCAGGATCCGTCGCAATTGTTTTTTAGCTACGGAATTTATGTCCGTCGCAAATATTCCGTCGTTAATGAAATCCTTTTTTGTAGTGAAAGGAGCTGAGATTAAAGTGGATAAGCAATGTGTTGTGCCTTTCTCAATTGGCAAGGGATATATTGATGAGAGTCTGTGTGATGTTCTCCCTATGGATGCTTGTCACATCTTACTTGGGAGACCATGGGAGTTTGACAGGGATGCCATCCACCATGGGAGGGACAACACCTACACTTTTAAGTTTGGGAAGAAGAAAATCATTCTAGCACCTTTACTCCTTGCTCTAAAGATTAACCCACCCCAATGAGTGGGACTTCCAAGGAAGTCCTGTTGATAAGTGAGTCAGAGATGATACAAGAACTGAGTGAGCTACAACCTGTGTATATACTGCTAACCAAGGAGACTTGATCAAGCATGGTTGATGTCCCTGAGGAGGTCAAGTCTATTCTAGAAGCCTATGGTGATGTCTTTCCTTCTGAGCTCCCTAGTAGACTTCCCCCACTTAGGGGAATAGAACACCACATTGACTTGGTGCCTGGAGCTGTCCTACCCAACAAACCTGCTTACAGAAGTGACCCTAAGGCCACACAAGAACTCCAGCTTCAAGTAGGTGAGTTGCTAAACAAGGGGTATGTCAGGGAATCCCTCAGTCCTTGTGCTGTACCAGCCTTACTAGTACCTAAGAAGGATGGGACCTGGCGCATGGGTATTGACAGTAGAGCAATCAACAACATCAATATTAAGTATAGGTTCCCCATACCTAGACTTAACGATACTCTGGATGAGTTAAGTGGGGCTCAAGTGTTCACAAAGATTGATCTGAGGCAGGAATACCACCAAGTCAGGATAAGAGCAGGAGATGAGTGGAAAACAGATTTCAAAACAAAACATGGGCTCTATGAGTGGTTGGTAATGCCCTTTGGGTTGTCTAATGCCCCTAGTACTTTGATGAGGTTGATGACAGAAGTCCTGAGGCCATAATTGGGCAAATGTGTGGTGGTTTACTTTGATGATATCCTTATTTACAGTTCAACCAAGGGAGAACATTTACAGCACCTGAGGTTATTGTTTGAAGTTCTGAGGGAAAACAAGTTGTATGGCAAGTTGGAGAAGTGTACCTTCATGCAACCTGAGGTTTATTTCCTTGAGTTCATCATTTCTAAGAAAGGGGTAGCAGTTGATCCTGAGAAGGTTCAGGCAATCAAGGAATGGCCACTCCCTCAAACTGTGACTGATGTTAGGAGTTTTCATGGTCTAGCCTCTTTCTACAGGAGGTTCATACAGGGGTTTAGCTCAATCATGGCCCCTATTACTGAGTGTATGAAGAAGGGGGAGTTCAAGTGGAATGACAAAGCTGAGAAGTCCTTCAACCTGATCAAGGAATTGTTGTGCAAGTCTCATATTCTAGTTCTGCCAGATTTCAACAAACTCTTTGAGGTTGAGTGTGATGCCAGTGGCCTTGGCATAGGGGTTGTGCTTACACAAGAGAAGAAGCATGTTGCGTACTTTAGTAAGATTCTAAATGGGGCTAAGTTGAATTACTCTACATATGACAAGGAGTTCTATGCCATTGTGAGAGCATTGAATCATTGGGGACACTACCTGAAACCTAAGCCATTTGTGCTACATTCTGATCATGAGGCCCTCAAATACATCAATGGGCAGCATAAACTCAACCCCATACATGCCAAATGGGTGGAGTTCCTACAGTCATTCTCATTCTCCAGCAAGTATATAGAGGGCAAGAACAACATTGTAATTGATGCACTGTCAAGAAGATCTGTGATGCTGACATTCATGGAACAAAGGGTATTGGGGTTTGAGTTCATGAAGGAGCTCTATCAGGAAGACCTAGACTTCAGAGATGAATGGAAGGTGCATCAGGAAGGTCAAGTTAAGAAAGGGAGCAAATACACAGCTCAGGAAGGCTACCTGTTTTATGGGAATAAGTTGTGTGTGCCTAAGGGACCTTACAGGGGATTGCTTGTAAAGAAAGTCCACTCAAATGGCCTTGCTGGCCACTATGGGGTGCAGAAGACTTATGACATCTTGCAGGATCAGTTCTACTGGCCCAGGATGCTCAGTGATGTACAAGATACCCTCAGAAGATGCAGGTCCTGGTAGCAAAATCACACTTTGAAGCTGGTCCCTATACACCACTCCCAATACCAAACAGACCATGGGAAGACCTCAGCATGGATTTCATTGTGGCACTACCAAGAACACAGAGGGGGAAGAATTCAATCATGGTGGTTGTAGACAGGTTCAGTAAGATGGCACACTTCATTGCATGTAAGAAAACTGAAGATGCATTAGGGGTAGCTGAGCTATACTTCAAGGAGGTTTTCAAGTTGCATGGGGTCCCTAGGAGCATTGTCTCAAACAGAGATACAAAGTTCATGAGCCATTTTTAGAGGACCTTATGGAAGCTGTTGAAGACCATATTGCTGTTCAACACTTCACACCATCCCCAAACTGATGGGCAGACAGAAGTTACCAACAGAACCTTGGGGAAGATATTGAGGAGCATTGTTTCTAAATCCCTGAAAGACTGGGACCTCAGGCTAGCACAAGCTGAGTTTGCCTTCAACAGAGCTCCCTCCACCAGCACAGGTAAAAGTCCTTTTGAAACAGTTTAAGGTACTAACCCTCTCCTGCCCACAGACCTAGCCCCAGTCAAAGGAAACAAAGCAAACTATGATGCCAAGAGAAGAGTTGAGCAAATGATACAGATTCATGAGCAGGTTAAAAGACAGATTGAAAAGACCAATGAAATGTACAAAGCAAGAGCCAAAGGACCTAAGAAGGTTAAGGAGTTCAAAGCAGGGGACCTTGTTTGGCTGCACTTAAGGAAGGAAAGATTTTCAGACAAGAGAAAGAACAAGCTCATGCCAAGAGAAGATGGACCATTTGAAATATTGGAGAAGCTGGGTCCTAATGCCTACAAGGTGGATCTACCAGGCAGCTATGGTGTCCATGGTACCTTCAATGTTGGAGATTTGAGCCCTTACCATGGAGAATCAGATGATGAGGGTGATGAAGATTTGAGGACAAATTCTTTTCAAGAAAGGGAGGTTGCAACATGAGTTCAGGATCAAAGCAAGAAAGGAGTTCAAGACAACAAAAATGCAATCAGTCTTATGACTAGCTATGACAATGTCCTATACAGTCCAAGTGTTCATAACACCCCTCAGCCAGAGCAATGCCTAGCCATCTATTGTCCTAAGAACAACAAGTTCAACACATCCCCACCCCAAGCAGAACATCCCCAAGCCATTGAACAATGCCAAGCCAGTCACTACCCTAGTCTCAGCCAAAACAACACCCATCCAGCAACAACAAATAGCCAACACAACAAGAACAACATACAACTACACCCAGCCAGTCACAGTCCCCTTGAACAAGGTACATGGGGATCTTTCACAGCAAACTAATCTTAACCATAGGCCAGGCTTGATCCTAGGGAGAGTCCACTACATTTTTGTCTAGGGACTTTTCTCCAGATAATGCACAAATCACAAAGTAACACAAGGATCAAGCTCAGCAGACCAGTTTAACCTTTTATGCAGTAGTTCAGTTGTCACTGTCAAACTTTCCTCTTTTGTTCAAGCAAGCTCAAGGGACCTGCAGTAAAGTCCTTTGGGATCTATCCTACTTCAGTTTGGACCAGAACACCAAGCCTAAAGTCCACTAGGTACTACATTAAAGCAGCAGCAAAACACCAAGGAAGGCTGTCATTTTCAGAACTACTTTTCTGTTGTTTTTACTTTATTTCAGATGTAGCAGTTTGTAGCTATTGTATTTATTTTCTTTTGAGGATCAATGGTAGCCTTAGATGTGTTTGGACGTTCAAGATATAACCCCATTGCCTATATAAGGCTTGTTTCTAATGAATGAAAGGCAGATTTGAAGTAAACACAAAAACTGAAACTTTGTTTCTGTTTATCATCTCTTGGCTGTGTGCTTGAGAAAGCTTCCTTTGTTGTGTGCTTGGAAGTGAGTCTAGGTCCTTTGCTGTGTGCTGGGGCCAAGTCTCAACCCTCAACCATTAGCTTTGTGCTTTGGTTAAGGTTATATCAGCTTTCTTTCAGTATTCAGTCAAGCAAAACAGAACAGCTTTAAGAGTGTGTTAACTTTAGCTTTCCTTGTCTTGTTTGGCTTGTTTTCATAATAATTCCAGTGCAATTAAACTACTAACTCTTTCTGGAATGAGGATATATCTTCGCCTAATAATCTCCAACATGAAACGACAAATGTAGTATCCACATTGTATGTTATCCGGCTGTTTAGAGACCTATTATTACATAAAAAACGAAGAGACGAGAAGACAATTACCAATTATTTTAATGTGTAATTAAAAAAGACAGATGTCATGCACTTAAGGTATTGTATTTTTGCACGTACCCCTGTTATCGTAGTAAAAGTAGGGCTATCATCAGAATCTTTCGTGGGATGATCGTCGTTAGCTCTTTTCTTCTCAAAGGCCTTTAAACAAAAAGAGGCAGAAAGTCTCATAAATATATATGTGTAGTAGTGAAAATAATAATAATTGAAACTTAATATTATGAGCCAAATCAGTATTATAAACTTACTTAATAATCAACTTCTTAAAGGTCTCGGATGGTTGTTTATGCAAAGAGTCCAACCAAAAGACTTTCTTCTTGGTCGGCATGATCACTGCTAGCCCCCAATGTCTCCTAGATCGAGAGACACATCATTATTAACAAGCACAACATCATAACCAAACATATAAAAATGCAATTGTGTTTGAAATTGTAATATTAATCATATATTACCCGATTTCATTATAAGGGGTAAGAATGAGCTTTTTGTTTTTCGCCAATTCCTGAGCAATATAATCTATACGTTCTTCATACGAAATAACCCCGATATGCATAGATAAAATATAAGGGCACATGAATCCGTATAGATCAAGTGGACTCTTGGTCTCAGGGATCACAACCGATTTCAAGAACCTACATGACGGTTTTAATTCCGATATTAAAAACACTATATCTTAGTCAAAATATTAGAATATTTCATGATTTAATTTATTAAGAAACTTACTTCATCCAAACATATAGGTGTTGGACATCAATCTCGTCAAGGCCAGCCCAAATGGCTAGAATATCCCATGACAGAACTGCTTGATGTTCTTTCCCTAAAATATCATCCTCGAGCAAAATAATTATTAATTGCTCGCTTGCTATGCGAGCACCAACCTCCTTATAAAGGTCCATCATCGTCATCGTTCGTACTTTTTCCATGAAAACGTTCCCAGTATAATTAGTACGGGATAGACTCCTAACATCTTTCCGCTCGGGGAAATGATGCGGTTTTCCTTTTGTGCTACCTGTCACAACATCCTACATGTGGCTAACTAAATTAACTTGCTCTTTCAATGATGAGGCAATAGTAGAAATTAAAATATAAGAGAGTTTTCAAAAAAAATGGAGAAGTTAATTAAATACCTCATCAAGTTGTTGTTTCGACGAGGTAGTAAAAAGATTGTCTATTGAGTTAGTCTTATCCATGTTTTTTGTTACCTACAAAACAAAAATATAACATATAAATTTCACTAATTATGTAGGTGATGAACAAAGACAAAAGGCTGGTTAGATGTATTTTTCTAAACCCTACTACATTCTGTTGAGTCGTACGCTCACGAGTCAGGTAAATGTGCTTATTAGGCCATTGGACAAAACACTGACCCGCATCTGCCAGAATTTGAAGGTCGTCACGGACTGGGACGGACACTTTAAGCGTTTCACGGCCCTTCAAGGCTTTATCTATCTCCACTTTTGTATGATTCGGCAAGAGTGGTACGCCATGAACCAATATGGTTTCCGCTTATTTGCTTGGCATTATGTCTACGAAACCCCGGGCAACACGAACCACTTTCTCGGATGAAGGGTCGGTGAGATTAACTGTCCTCCTTTTTATGTTCTGTAGAATACACATTATTAATTAAATTCCAACATATAATAGATATCATAAATGATCTACATACCTATTACAGACTTCATGCATACCTTGCCGAAAACTGGCCCCTCATTTGAAGGTGATGGGTCGTCCGTCTTCTCAGCCGTCATCTCAAGTTGCATCCCCTCATTATTTTCATCCGTCTTCTCAGCCGGCTCCTCAAGTTGCGTCCCCTTTTCAGACTCATTTACCTAATAAAATTAACCAATCAAAGGCATGGCTGCTGGAAAGAACAAATGCAGAAAAAAAAAAAATAAAGTCATATTTACCTTATCGGCTTGAGGTATGAAAACCTCAGCAGCACTAGGTACCTCACCCGTCTTCTCAGCCGTCTCCTCATGTATTGCCAAGGTAGTAGTGTCCGCCTCTTGACCAATCTGTTGCACTACCTCACCCTTTTTAATGACATCCTCCATCATCTTCAATTCTTCTTCGGAAGGCTTGCCTCCAGAATTCATTTTTAGTATCACGGAGGCCAATAACTAAACCTGCACGCAAAAAATGTAGAATCAGCATTTTGTTTAAAACAATAACATGTGAATTTTAAATGACAATATAAAATGGTACCATGTCAGCCTTGCCCTTATTTTTCTTCTTCTTTTCCGGGCTAGTTCTCCCATAATATTTCGTGACTCCGACATGTAATGGGACGCCCCTCAATCAACCTAGATGCTCGGGTCGGCCGATCGCTCTAGCAAGAACGTCGTCACAACCACTCGGAGTGAATTTCCCTTCCGCAACCTCCTTCAGAACATTCTCCTATAATATATTAAATAAACTTAATTTTATTTTTGTTACTAAAATAAATAGATAGTCAGACATACATACGCGTAAGAATTAAACAATAAAGTTATTAAAAACTCGTCTTAATAAAATAATACTTACTATGTTGGCCAAGACTTCCTGATCATATTTGTTACAGGTTCAGGATCCTTTAGGCGTGTGCCCTTCTTTATAAGTTACGTGTCGATTCAAGTCGATCACTCCCTTTGACACGTACACATTAACTCAAAAATAATATATGTATACATGTATATCAAGTCCAAGTATGATTAAAAAAATCTAATATATAGATGCTACTTACGAGATTGTCTTCTATCAATCTGTAACCGCCTCGAGTAGACAATTTATTAGAGTCGTTCTTCTTCCCATATTTTATCTCAATATGCTTTACTTTCTGATAAACTTCATTCCCACTCAAAATTCTAGGAGGTTGACGAAGTTCTTGACGTCCATTAAATGCTTTCTGCTGCTTGCGATAACAGTGGTCAGGATCCAAGCCCCTCCTATTTCCCAAATACACATACTTATGAGAACACTTCAAGTATTCAGACTCGATATCCTCCACACACAATGAACATGCCTCTTTCCCATGCACAGTATGCCCAGAAAGGTCGCCATAAGCCGGATAGTCGGTTATTGTACACAATAACATCGCTCTCAAATTGAAAGTTTCATTCTTATATGCATCAAGTACTTCTATCCCACTATCCCACAAAATTCGCAAATCATCTAAAAGAGGTTCCACATAGACATCTATATTATTTCCAGGTTGTTTAGGGCCGGAAATTAACAACGACAACATCAAATACTTTCTTTTCATTCACACATATGGAGGTAAGTTATATATTGCCAACACTACTGACCAAGTACTATGTTGGGTACTCATGTTTCCATGTGGGTTCATTCCATCAGTGGACAGCGCTAGATGTAAGTTTCTAGGTTCAATGCCAAACTCGGGATACTTAGCGTCGAACGATTTCCATTGCATACCATCTGCTGGGTGTCTTAGCTTCCCATCATTTATTCTTCCAGTTTCATGCCAAGTTAACATTTTTGAATCATTGTTATTCGCAAACATCCTTATGAATCTTGGTATCACTGGAAAATACCACAACACCTTAGCCGGGATCCCTTCCTTATCCTTATAACGCCACACAAAACAAACCGGACAATTGGTTAAGTTTTGATATAATTTTCGATACAATACGCAGTCATTTGGACATGCATGTATTTTCTCATATTTCATACCCACCCCTCTAATTAGTTTTTTAGCCTCATATGTCTTAACGGAAAGAACATTACCATCTGGAAGCATGTCGTTTGTCAAGGCTAATAAACTAGTGAAATACGTGTCACTCACCTCATTTGCCCCCTTGATATTATACAACTTCACCACAGCCGACATTTTTGTGTACTTACAACCAGGGTACAGAGGCGCTTCAGACTCACACAACTTCTCATACATGTTGTCAAGATCATCCAAATTAATATTGTTATCTTCAAAAGCATTTGATTCATCATCTTTTTCTTCATTATCTGTAGAACCAACATTCAACTTGTTTGCTTCCAACTCAACATACTCGGCAAACTCGGGATCATCAATTATCCTTTCGTATACCTCAAGATCATCTTCTTCAAAGCTATTCTCTTCCTCTAATGATTCCCCATGAAAAATCCAACGGGTATAGGATCGACAAAAACTATACTTTTCTAGGTGAATTTTAACGTCCGGAATAGCCATATACCTAATATTACCACATCTTTCACAAAATCATGGAATACTAGAAAAACCATTCAAATTGTTCGCAACGACTTCATAAAATTCAGCTAAACCATCCATCCTTATAGTTTGGGTCACTCATATTCGCAGCATTCATCCAAGTTCGAGTCATTTATCTACATTCGTAATATATATAGTAAGCCAAGTAATTCAGAAAATCCAACTAATTAAAACTAATTCAATAATAAGCCAACTAATTCAGAAAATATGCAATATATATATATATATATATATATATATATATATATATATATAGAATTAGGATCACATAAGTCCACCTTCCTTAGATAAGTCCATAAGTCCTAATATGAGCCCTTAGATTGATATACATGGATGGTTGAGATCAAATTTCTAAAACACATTCTCCCACTTCAGCTAACCATTTATTTTTGTCATTACCTATGCATGCAGATAATTTATGCATCACGTTTTCCATTAACCTCTATTTTCCAACTTTCAAAGCAACTTTGAATAAAAATCGTGTATCAGTCATCAATTGAATTCTCATATCAAAACTAAACCTTTCATCTTCATTTCAATTTCAATCTCAACTTTCATTTTTCATCTTCCTTCATTCATCACTTTCAGTTTCAATATCCATCATTCATCACCTTCATCAACCTCTTTCTCCTGCTGTAACCCTAACTTTCTGTCTCTATTTCTGCGTAACCTGACACCGTCACTGTCACCGTCGTCGTCTTCTATCTCTCATATTTCTCGGTGTTATTCAAAACGGAAATAAGGTATGATTTGTTTCAGTTTTATACATTGTTCTTCTACAATAATCCCATTAGTCACGGCCTTCAATATGTTTTATACCTATTGATTTAGTTCATCTTCAATTTTTAAACTTGTTCAAACCATTTTTGTGATATGTTGTAGACCTTATAGTATTTACCTTATTTAGCCATTAATTTAGTCTATATATTCAATGTCACCTTGTAAATCAATGTCACCGAGTGTATAGTTTTGATCTTATAACGTGTAACTTAATGGGTGATTGTGTAACTTAAATGGGTGATTGTGTAACTTTAATGGGTGATTGTGTAACTTTATTACATTCACCCTGTTACTTCAATGGGTGATTGTGTAACTTTATTACATTCACCCTGTTACTTCAATGGGTGATTGTGTAACTTCAATGTGTGATTGTGTAACTGTAATGAGTGATTGTGTAACTTTAATGGGTGATTGTGTAACTTTAATGGGTGATTTTATAACTTTAATGGGTGATTGTGTAACTTTATTACATTCACCCTGTTACTTCAATGTATGGGTGATTGTGTAACTTCACAGGGTGATTGTGTAACTTTAATGGGTGATTGTGTAACTTTAATGGGTGATTATGTAACTTTATTATATTCACCCTGTTACTTCAATGATTTGTAATATAACGTCAAGTCATTTATTTTGTAACTTTATTGTTTTATTTGTGTAACTTAATTTCTTATCAACTTTACAGTGTAACTTCTTTGCTTCAATGTTCTGTTTGTGTAACTTAATTTTTTATTTTGGGTAACTTAATTTGCCCAATCTTTTTCATCTAGATGGATGCTGATGTAGGCCAACTAAGCAATGTGGTGGCTGCTCCAAAAAAAGTAATATCTGTGAAGTGTCGTGCGAAGAGGTTATATGAACTGATCCCGAAATTGAATGATGCTCAACGGTCTGCTGTTAAGAGAATTGGTTTTGGTGGACTCCTAGAGCTTAGGTTCAAGAACTACCCTCTTCAATATGTGCCACTTTTTCTCGATGCATTTAATGACAGCTCATATGTGTTTAGGGTACCACAGTCAAAAGAGTTCAAGGAATTTATGGTTTCAAAATACGACGTTCATAACTGTTTCCTTATACCCCTCGGTTCCAAACAGCTTGATCTGGTACCTACTGGAGGTCAGAAGAACTCGAACAGCGCTGATAACAAGGCGTTGAAAGATCTTTGGAGGGAAAAGTACGATGTGAAAAAAACAACAGACCCTGTTCCCTTGGGTAAGATTTTGGAAGATCTTGAGCGGGACAAAGATGGAGGAGATAAATTTTGCCATTTATTTGTGTTATTTTGTATGTCGTCATTTCTTGTGCCAACGTCAAACAACGGTGTTGATCTCAAGCTTTTAAAAGCAGTACAAGATGTAAAAGCAATTCCTCAATATGACTGGTGTTCTTACGTTTTAAGTTGCTTGGTGAACGCTGGGAAAGATTTCAAAAAATCTCCTAAGCACCTCCTTGGGTGCATTCCTTTCCTGATGATTACATATTTTCAGCGGTTTGATTTTTTACGGGAGGTCTGCGCCCATGATTTGCCACTGCTCAAGCACTGGGATGATGATAGGCTTACGGCCAGGGCAAAAGGTGAGGTGGCAAATGGGAGGTCTGCGCCCATGATTTGCCACTGCTCAAGCACTGGGATGATGATAGGCTTACGGCCAGGGCAAAAGGTGAGGTGGCAAATGGGGGTCTGGGTCGTCTAACACAGTCTCAAATTAATTATCCACGGTCCAAACATTCATCCGAAAATGTTGAGCCTCAACAAGTTATTACATCTACATCTTGCCCACTTCCTATTACATCTACACCTCATATCGAGGCTGAGAAGAAGTACAATAAAATTAAATTAACGCAAGGAGTGGAGGACGATGATGAGTTGAAAGCTCGAGCCGTGGATGTATGACTTCCTCGCTGTTCCTTTATTCATTGAATTTAATATTGTTTTTTTGGTAGATCACATACTTGTGTAACTTTAGTTCGAATGCCGTGTAACTTTAGTCATTTATATTGTAACTTTAGTCTCCTTTATTTAATTCTGTTTCTTTTTGCATCTCAGGGTGTGCATGAGCTCTATTTACTTATGCATAGAAACGCAATTGCCTTTCATGCTTGGTATGATGATGCTACTTCTAAGATCAAACGCCTAACTACTGATCATAATAATCAACCCAGCTTCGCACCATCAAAACCAACCCAAGATTTTTGGGAAGGTGAAGAACTTCATCGGTATTGTGATGAAGTAGAAGGCATAGCAGAACGGATGAAAAAATCTGTGTCACATGCTCCTGTGTTGCAGGAATTGCGGACGGATAAAAAAAAGTCCGATGTTGTTGATGATTGCGCCGGTAAACAATCTGTGTCATATTCTAAGGTTAGGTTAGGATCGGACGAGGATATTGATGTGTTGGACGTAGACGATTCAAGGTACATGTCACCACAGCTTTATGACCGTATTTTCGATACTGCCGAGGTTGACGCGGCCTGCCGTACATCGCCGGGAGTAGGGGCGTCTGATCGAGTTGTAGTTCGTTCATCGGATGATCAAGTGCCTTCAGCGGAGGATCAAATGTGTACTCATCAAATAATGCAGACAGTCGAATTCTATAACACGGCTGAAGTTAATGAAGTTTTAAGGGCTGGAGTTAATGAAGCACCTCGCTCCCTCTATGTCCCGCGAACAAATCTTATCAACCATCCATTCCTGCTTCACTCTATTGAGGCCCTCCCATGCATGGACCTTGTCCCTGAGAACTTAGGGTGCTCCATTGACTGTGGGTCAACTGATGCCGAGCAGGTAGTTGTGTGAGGCTTCCTGCGTGGTCAAAAGAGCCTCTTCTCCACAGTCTTTAGTATTAGGAAAGATGTAATGGACTACATTTTTCATGAGATGCCCAATTGTGAGAAATTGTAAGTCAACTTCCCCTTTGCAGTTAATAAATCTTGTGGATTTAATTATATTTTATTCATTACTTTTTTATTTGGTCAACATTATTAAATACATTTTTGTTTTTGTAGGGAAACTTTGGTTATATACACTGACGTTTACTGCATAAACCGTGAGGATATGAATTCATTGTTACCTGGACTGCAAATCCTGAGCAATGTCATTGAGTGTTGGTGTTTGTTATTGAACCAACTCATGAACAACGGCACTGCCAAGATGGCAAACAATTGTTGCTTTTTTGGCCTCAATCATACTGTAAGTTTTTCATCAATACAATGAACATGTGTAACTTCATGAAAATGAATATAGTGTGTAACTTCTATGAGTCAATGTGTAACTTTATTTTATGAAATGTGTAACTTCATAAAATATTGCCTAAGCTCATGACCAGGAAATGTGTAACTTCTCTGAGATTATGTGTAACTTCTGTTTGTTTCATGTGTAACTTCAATTGATGAGTTGCCTAACGTGTAACTTCTCTGAGATTATGTGTAACTTCAGTTTGTTTCATGTGTAACTTCAATTGATATGTAACTTCATTGTCCCTAGCTTATAAATTCAGTGTTATCTAAGTGAGTCTAAATAAAATGTAACTTCACTTTAATTGTTGTTTGTTAATAGACTATAGCGGTGGAAATTTGGAAGGCCAACAAAACGGGAACAGTCGTGGACCGCAGTGGAAATTTGTTAACTGTGTGGGACATGTGGATTGAAAACTGTTCGTCTACATTTAATCTCGACGCTGATTTGGTAACCAAAACACCCAATGATTGTTTATACATTCAAATGTTGCCTTCTAAATACTATATGCAATTTACATATTTTATTGGCCAGGTCTTCATCCTTGTTCTCTCTAACGATGGCGATCACTATAGTTGCGCATGCATTAACTTCAAAACAGAGCAGATTGACTATCTTGATAACCGTTTTTATGATGATGATTATGACAAGTTACCTTACACTGGAATAGCAGTTGTCGTTGTAAGTCTTCTAACAATTGCTACGTATTAGTTAAATTATTGATTTCACTCCAAAATTTATAAAATAGTGATCATTTGTTCGAACTATTATTCAGGCTAAAGAAATGGGGAAGTATTTAATGTCTAAAGGAGTGGACAAAGGTTCTAAGGTCTGTGATTTCAAGCTTAATAACATCAGGTTCAGTTGGCAGAGGCAAGGGTACTCTGGAAATAATTGTGGTGTGTACATTATGCTACACATGCTTTTTTACCAGGGTTCGCTTTTTCAGTGCGACCTAGGTAATCCTGACAGCATGATGTTGTACCGAGCCGAGATCGCGGCGACCGTGGTTCTTAGTGACCTTAACAGGGCTAGGGAATACGTATTAGCTCGTCTTAAGTCTTTCAAAGAGGATAAGGCTCAGTCAACGTCGAAGGTGCCCGTTGGTGGCGAAGCCTCTTCAGACAAAAATGCTTCAAAAAGGATGATCGTCTTTGAGTCTGACTTTACCACTACATATAAACGACGCCGCCCGTCTCCAATAAATCCTGTCACTCCTAAAAATCCATCTGTTGTTAAATCTGCCTTTAGTGAACCATTGTCAGCTGTTAGTAGCAGTCGTCGTGGCAGAGGCGATGGTCTTGGTTGTACCCTTGACTGCGCGAGTGCTAATCCGAAGACGCTTGTGGTATCTACATTCTTACGGAACAACCAGACTTTATTGCAGGTCGTGGAAGATCTGCGGAAGCATGTGGCGGACTACTGTTTTGTAGACGACACCAACATGGCTGGCGCGTAAGTAATTTTGCTCTATTCACCCAATCATTTTCCACCAGCAGATTTGATTCCGTGTCTAACCTTCTTATTTTTATTAACACAGTGAGACCGTGGCATATTACGGATGCGATTCTCTGCTTCGTAGGGACGATATCAGGTCCATGCTTCTCGATACTGCAATGACTTCGTTTGTCATTGATTGCTGGTCAAGGTTGTTGAACCAGATAGAGGCAGAGGAGAGCAAATTGCCAAGGATGGCTTTCTTTGGATTACATTATACGGTACGGTTTTAGTATCCATTCTGTAAGTCCATAGTTAATGATGGTGTAGTAACTGCAGTCTGTGGTTATGTTACTTTAGTCAGGCACTTATGTAACTTCAAGCCATCCAAATCACATAGCTTCACCTAAGTACTTTTCATAACTATATTATACAAACATGTAACTTTAGGCTGTGTTTATGTCACTTTAGCCTGACATTTATGTAACTTCAAGCCATAGCCTTACCTAAGTACTTTTTATAAATGTCCTTAACAACATGTGACTTCAGCCTGATGTTTGTGTAACTGCAAGCTGTGTTTTGTGTAACTTTACTCAGACATGTAACCTTAGTCTGATGTTCATGTAACTTTAGGCTGTGTTTATGTCACTTTAGCCTGACATTTATGTAACTTCAAGCCATAACCTTACCTAAGGACTTTTCATAAATGTCCTTAACAACATGTAACTTTAGCCTGATGTTTGTGTAACTGCAATATGTGTTTTGTGTAACTTTAGTCAGACATGTAACCTTAGTCTGATGTTTATGTAACTTCAGGCTGTTTTTATGTCACTTTAGCCTGACATTTATGTAAATTCAAGCCATAGTCTTGCCTAACTACTTTTCAGAACTATATCATACAACATGTAACTTTAGCATGTCATTTTATTGATCTTCAAGTCATGTAATTTTTTGGTGTAGGACGTCCTGCAGCGGATACTAGCAACAAACGAACAGTGCGCACCAAACGAAATCAACTACGATAACCTTTTCAGAATTTGGGACTTTAACCGGAGCGACTGTGGACAAACCTTCAACTTGAATGCGGATTTAATTTTCGTGTCAATCAATATTGATGACCACATAGCATGCGTATGTATCAATTTCAGGAGCAACACGGTAGACCTCCTTGATCATCAGATTCACTACATTCGGGAGAAGTCAATAATATGCAAGGCGTCAGAAAAAATAGTAAGTAGTACAACGGTATTAATTTGATGATTTATTTGACAATTGTAAATGTACAAGTATGTTAACATGAAATTTTTGTGCAGGCTTCAGCAATGGTTGACTACTTAGATTCTAGAGGAATTAGCAGGGATTTGGTCATGTTAAAACACCGTCAAGTACATTTTGATTGGAATCGCCCTTTCCCGAACATAAATGAATCAGGCATCTTCACCATGATGTACATGTTAATATACAGCGGAGAGTCGTTCAAACATGAAGATCTTGGGAATAAGGTCAGTCGGCGATACTTGGTAGTCCAGCTTGCAACCACCCTTATACTAGCTGATATGAATAGCAAACGAGACGATGTATTGAAGAAGGTCAAGGATTTCGTAGCCAACAAACCAAACATCTGGAATACGGTACAAGCTAACCGTAAAGCTGCAAAGTTATTGTCTAAAAAAACAAAATGAACTTTGTTATGCTGTAACTTTTGAATTTTATAGATATTGTTGAAAAAAACAGGATTAGTTAGTTATGGATGTATATTTGGAAGCTTCATACTTAGCTTGTGTTAAGCTACAATGAAATGTGTAACTCTTAAAACAATAAGTGTCACTTCTGATCGCTTATAGTGTAACTTCTGAATGCATAACTAATATTTTTGGGGTTTAAATCCTTTTTGGAATCTATTTTCACATACGATAAAGATGTTCAATATTATAACTTCAGTCAGATTTTTTGTAACTTTATTGCGACTGATGTGTAACTTTATTCCCACATAATCTATTTAACTGTTTGTTAACTTCAATATCAGTTATGACTTTTAATTATTGTAACTTCAATATTTGGAGTAACTTCTTTTTATAAATAGAGTCACTTTTATGTAACAATGCTACATTTTTCATCTCAAATAAGATGGCTTACATGATTGTAACTTCAAGCTGAGTTTATGTAACTTTACTCTGACATTTATGTAACTTCAAGTCATTTAATATACAACATGTAATTTCAGTCTATATTTATGTAACGTCAAGCTGTGTGTTATGTAACTTTAGTCTGACATTTATGTAACTTCAAACCATGTAACTTCAAGCCAAAGATCCAAAGTAACATTGCAATCACACTATTCAAAATAACATTGAAAATGAAAAATAAACTTAGTACATTAAGAAGGAAATAAGCCACAAATCCAAAATATGTCTGTGATATCAAACTACTCAAAGACAGCATCTTCTTCATCCTCGTCCTCCTCCTCCTCTCCCTTTGATGACTCATTTGATTGCGGTGGATGATCTGCGAACGGGTTGGGGCAGTTCCTCTTATCATGATGTGCCATTTGCTTACAGTTTTTGCACATGCGCTTGGGTTTGGCAGCCGCCGCAACGGCTTTTGCCTTAGCAGACAAAATCCTTTTGCCACTCCCCTTGTTTTTGGAAAGTTTTGGAGGCAGTACTGTTATCTCCTTGATGGCCTTACAACCAAGAATTTGTTCTAATTCTTGTTGTTTACTAATTGGCTGGATTGAAGGCATTAGTGTTTCTCTGAAATCCCGAATTAAAGTGCACAAGCTCTCCACATAATCCTTGCCCCTAGCCCTTAGCAGCCCTATCGTCTCGTGCACTTCCGACCACAGCTTCGTGATTTCAATTTGTTTTCCGTCAATGATATCTCTCCCATCATCTTTTTCACGGATCGTATCCTTTGTCCATCTTTTTGCTATACATGTATCCGGTATTGTATGGACCCCATTACTTGAATAAATCGAAATGATATGCCTACAAATTATTCCAGTTCTTTCGAACATTCTACAGGTGCACTTTGCTTGATGTGTACCTAACCGCCAGACAAATAAAGTTGTAAAGAAGTAATAATAAATAATTAAACCACAATATCTAACATAATGTAGAGGTAGTTAAAGAGTAAGAATCTTTTTTTATATAAATTTCAAACTATAGTTTTGATCTTATAACTTGTAAGTTAATGGGTGATTGTGTAACTTTAACGTGTGATTGTGTAACTTTAATGGGTGATTGTGTAACTTTATTACATCACCATGTTACTTCAATGGGTGATTGTGTAACTTTAATGGTTAATTTTGTAACTTTAATGGGTGATTGTGTAACTTCACAGAGTGATTGTTTAACTTTAATGGGTGATTGTGTAACTTCATTATAAAGTGTAACTTAATGGGCGATTGTTACACAACTATATACAGACTAAATGCAGTGAGTAATACCTGGGCAATATTCAATGTCAAACAACTTTTCCCTCAATCTGTCTTTTACCTTGGTCAGCTCTACTCCATTCAACTCTGCGAAACCCCTAACGCTAAGACCGTGAGTAGAGTGCTTCACCTTTTCTTGGAATAAATCAAACACCGCATGTGTGTACAATCGGGCTCCATGACTCTCGATAGGAGAATCACTAGACAACTTCGGTGATGTTTGACGTGTTACATTGTCAAGCCCTTTGTGAGTGTGTCTTTGTTGGTCCATAGCACTTTCAAAGCGCATCCAAAACTCGACTAACATCCCAGATTTGTGCTCAAATCTCTTAAAAAAACTGTTCTCGCTCTCTGATCTTTGTGTTGTCCTCATAACACTACTCATATTCAGGTCCCTACAGTGGGCCATTACCCACTGCCTCCGTATAAGATATGTTTCAGCAAACCAGTCACCGTTACCAACGCCATGTTCTCCCATTATTTCCCCCGAACGATTGTCAAATTCTAGTGGTTCAAGTTCATCGTCCCACACAATAGCATTCAACTTTTTTATAAAATCTGGATAATCTGTAGTTGTACTACCGTATTTGACTGGAACTTTGTTCATGATGTGCCACATGCAAAACCGGTGCCTCGCCGTCTTGAAAACAAGTGGGACAGATTTAATAATCCCCGGGTCTTGGTCGGTAATAATATATTCCGATTCCTTACCCCCCATCGCATGCAAGAAACTTTTGAACACCCAGCTAAACGAGTCCTCATTCTCCCTAGCAAGTAGCGCACCACAAAAAGTTACTGATCTCCTGTGATTATCAACCCCGGTGAAAGGGGTAAATACCATTGAGTATTTGTTCGTTGAATATGTGGGGTCGAAAGAAACTGCATCGCCAAATGCTGCGTAGTTTCTCCGAGCAATACCATCCGCCCAAACTGCCCTCATCAGGCTACCATCAACATCAACTTCATAATCGAAGAAGAAATCTTCTCGTGTCTCTACCATGCCCTTGAAATGGTCTACGAACAACTGACCGTCTCTTTCATTGATAAAACACTTAACATCCCTCTGGAAATTCTTAAAGTCTGTTAAACTCGCTCCAATATTCTCGAACTCGTTGACATGTTCCTTGCACATTTTGAAGGTCTTTGTAGCTCCTATCTTCAACTGCAATATAAGTTACACAACAGTAACACAACATTAGGATAGAAGTTATTTAAAGTTACACAACATTATCCCAAAAGTTACATTATTAAGGGGCGAAAGGTACACAATAGTTACTTAAAGTTACGCATCACTATCAAATAAGTTACACTATTATGGGGCTAAAGTTACACTACATTAGCATAAAAGTTACACTATTATGTGGCAAAAGTAACACAACATTAGCATAAAAGTTTTTTAAAGTTACACAACATTAGCACAAAAGTTACATTATTATGGGGCGAAAGTTACACTATATTAGTTTCATAACTTTGCGTCTAAATTATGTTACTATCTCATATTAAATTACCTAACAAAGCCATATAAATAAATATAGTAACTAATTTATGTGAAATAGTATACTAACCCTCGAGTTATAGACAATTAGTTCCTTGTGATACTTGTGTAATTTCCGTGACAACTTTTGAAACTCCCTATCTGCAACCGAAACCAGCTCATGATTGTGCCGAGCATGAAATCGGTCAATTAATAGTACACCCTTCACCATGTATAACCTGATCCTTGCTTTGCACCCTACCCTTCTTATTTTATTATTTCTCGTCTGCTTCACCCCTTCAATTTCGTCATCCCCGTCTTTCAATTCTGAACTTTCTTCATTGTCTTTGATTTTGCACAACTTCTTTGAGTACTTAAACCCCTCCCTGTTACAAACCAGGAGCTTGGATTTCACCGTACCATCCCCACCCCTCTTCGTAGTATATCTACGCACATCAAAACCCGAAGCAAGTGCATAAACCTTATAGAACTCCACGGCTTCCTCTACGGCATTGAACTGTTGCCCGATGAATGGCGTGAATTGGTCCTCGACTATCCTACAAAATTCGTCAACCCCTACCTGTTGGAGTACCTCGGTGTAGTCTTGCCCTGTAAAATTTCTGTAACATTAACTCGCGTTTGTGTAATGTATTATTAATGTAGTTGTACTGTAACATGTGTGTAATTTCAATACAAGCTATGTGTAACTCTACCCACTACAATATGTAACTCTTATCCGTATTCTATGTAACTTTCATTATTTAAACTGTAATTTTAAAACAACCTATGTGTAACTCTACCCACTAAAATATGTAACTCTTATCCGTATTCTATGTAACTTTTCATAAGTTAAACATGTGTAACTTTAATTCAACCTATGTGTAACTCTAAACCTACAATATGTAACTCTTATCAGTATTCTATGTAAATCTCATATGTTAAACTGTAAACCTTACAGGATATGCTTATTTTGGAATTGCATTGTGTGTAACTTTAATACCAATATATGTAACTCTACCTCGTACTGTATGTAACTTTAATACGAATATAATCTTCGTCTATGAATCCAAACTAACAACCCACAAGAATATGAAAAATATGAAAACCTAATCGTCAATATGAAAATCTATTTGCTACAATACTAAAAATTTATATTAGATGAAGATGAACAGTCTAAGAAATTCTAACCCTTGATTTGAAAACGTAATCGTCAATATGAATCGTCAATATGAAGATGAACAGTCTAAGAAATTCATGGCCTTGATACTTTATAATGAAGATACTAACAATTCTTATAACAAAAAAAATACAGAGAATGCAAGAATACAAAATTATTACCGTCCTCAGCTTCAACAATCTGCATATCATCCATGTCAGAGACCATTACGTTTTTTTTTAATGAATGAAGAAACAAAAGAGGAATTAGAAGATAGATGAATAATAAGAGAGATATGGAATGAGGCAATGGGAACGATTAGTTTGTAATTAGGGAGTTGAAGGATTACAGAAGACTGACAAAAGAGGAGAGATGGTATTGTAATTACTGTCATTTTTTGGGAAGCTAAACTAGTATTAACTACATGCAGATCACACTAAAGCTCCTTTTTGTAATTAATAACATGTCTCTTTTCCTATTAATCTCAGTCATCCATCAATTCTAATCTAAGGGTGGGAAAAGGGACTTAGGGACTCATCTAAATAACTGGACTTACCTGAACCTGACTATATATATATATATATATATATATATATATATATATATATATATATATATATATATATATATATAAGGCAACTAATTCACAAATAAACGAAATTTAGGAAATCAATAAAGCAAATAAAAATAATACCTGATTAATAAGAAATAGCAGACAGAGATGATGACAGAGAGACGATCATGAAGTATGTCTTAGTGTTTGTGGTTTTGTGTTGCAGTATAATCGCTTTGTGTTTGTGTTTTTGTGTTGCAGTACAGTATTATTAGTGTTGTGTGTTTTTATTCATCTTTATTAACCAATATTGACAACAGTTATTATTCATAGTAAACTGTTGTTATTAGTTAATATATTTACAACGGTTAACAAAGTTCTAACCGTTGTTACAACTAACAACAACGTACAACAAAATAATACCGTTGTTATTAATTTACGCCAAATTTTGCGCCAAATTAATAACACATTATAACAACGGGTTTGTTCGTGACCGTTATTTTTACGTTACCTCATTTTCCGCCAAATTAATAACAACGGATATAGAGTAAACTGTTGTTATCAGTTTATATATTTACAACGGTTATTGTAATTCGGCCCGTTGTTAAAACTAATAACAACGGACAAAAAAATAATACCGTTGTTATTAGTTTTAATAAAATTCCGCGCAAGAATAATAATCCATTCAACAACGGTTTTTCTTAATTTTCGTGAATAAGCGTTGTTGATGGGGCATTGTTATTGCCTGAATTTGTAGTAGTGCATGGATACAAACCGTTCAGCTCCTCTTATGGGCCGGATCATATGATATCCATGTTTAATGTGAGAAACATGAGTAGTTGTACCCGAATCTAACCACCAAGTATTATTAGGTACTTCTATAAGATTTGATTCAAAGCAAACAAAACTATAATGTTTACCTTTCTTTTCAAACCATGCCTTCCTTTTAGGACAATCCTTCTTGAAATGTCCCATTTTCTTGCAAAAATAGCACTTCTTTTCTTTCTGGATCGCACTTTCAGGACCTTTGAAGAAAGACTTTCCCTTCTTACCTTTCTTACTCGGTTTAGCCTTACTGCTGCTGGCACCATCATGACTCAAGAAATGAATAGCTTGATCCTTCATCTTCATCCTTTAATCTCCCCTCTTCTTGTATAAGCATGGCTTTTAATTCTTGATAGTTCCATTTATCTTTAATGGTGTTATAGTTCACCTGAAACTGGCCAAACTCATAAGGTAGAGAGTTAATGATGAATTGGACCAAGAAAGTATCACTTACATCCATCCCTAAAGTCTTCAGCTTTGCTGCCAGGTTAGACATATGTGTCACATGATCATGAATCGGCTGAGACCAGTCAAACCTTTTAGTGGTCAACTCAACCATTAGGCTACCAACAATTGACTTGCCAGCCAAATCCGATTGTAAACACTCCTTTACTTTGAGCATGAATTCCCTTGCTTTCTCTGTCTTAGGCATAGACGGTTTGATGTTATCGGCCATTGTCATCCTCATAAGGTTTAAACCTAGCCTGTTAGATCGCTCCCAAGCCAGATAATAAGCCTTTTCGACCTCGGAGCTTTCATTCGTAATGGATGCAGGCTCCTCATTAATGAGGATGGCAATGTCCAATGCCATTATTCCCAGTGTGAACCGGATTTTCTCAGACCATTCATCATAATTCAGTCCATTAAACTTTACGAAAGAGTCAGCGGAAACAAACAAATTTGGAGAAGTTGCAAACATTTATACATGATTACCCATTAATGCTTTGAAAAACTATCATACAGATTCAAACAATATGATATAAACTTTCATACATGTATATGTTTAAATGACCTTTGGGCAACACTTAAACACAGGTAATCATCATTGATGTTAATATATACTTTAACAATTAATTATAAGACACATGAGTCAAATAAGAATGCTATCTTTGGATATACATACTACTAGACCCAATTTATGAATAATTAATCCTTTGATATCGTCTACTATATTTAATGACCCACCTTTGGGTGATATCCCAATATAGATGACAAAATTAATTGATCAATCGAACTATAATGTCATTTAACATCTCCTTTAATCATGATCAATTGATAACTTATATTTTAAAATGTCTAAATAGAATATAACAAGGCCACTTTGGTGACTAACATGTCATATACAAATAAGACATTTAAATTATATGAATAAACCTATCCTTACAGATATTAATATTTCATAATACAAATTACCCATTACTTTAATATGTATCACATACCTGATTATTTTCATTATGCGCTTAACACCTTACAGTACATCAATTTATGGTACTAACACAATGAAAAGAAACACCAAAATACACTAAGGAACTAATGTATAGAGGCACTACAACATATATTCTCATTCCTATAAACTAGTAAACAATTATACCATTTGGGAACGATGTTGTCTATAGACTATACATATAAATAAGAACAGTTATGCATATTTGCGTGGGCAAACAGGAATAAAACTCATGATCCACCAAAACAATAACTAACATCCTGAAGTATGTTAGAAATATTGAGGGAGATATAAAAATCAAACATACGTAATGTTTATCCATCATAAACCCATACAAAGTGAACTGCTTTATTCAAACAGACTAAATACCATACTGAATTTGCCTGACATTACATCATCATGATGATGCAACTTGGCTAACATTCTCATGACATACTTCTGAGTACAATAAAATTGCAGCAAATTAAATACTTCACCATAATTGGAACAATGACGTGACATAAAGGAACAATGACGTGACATAATGACATAATGGAACAATGACGTGCAAAGCTATAGATGCAGGGGGGTTGGTAAATGATTTGTAAGCATTAAATAGTGTTATCACCAATTGAACTGACGATTCCATTCTTTTTTTTTTTTTTTTTATTGTTAACTGCAAATAGCCAGTCAAACTGGCTATTTTGACCAGCAAATAGCCAGTCAATGTTTATTAAATATTTGCATTGTGTATTCAATATTTCGCTGACATTGTGTATTCAGTATTCAATATTTCGCATTGTCTAATAAATGACATTGTGTATTCAGTATTCAATATTTCGCTGACATTGTGTATTCAATATTTTGCATTGTCTAATAAATGACTCATTTCAATATATAAAGGCCTCTGAATCTTTCGACATCCCAAATCAAACTATAACATCACTAATAAAAAATGAAATCGCCTTTTAGTGAAGCCAAAAAAAAAACGCCAGTTGTTATATTAAAAAAAAAAGGTCAATTTCAGATTCTATTTCCGGTTTTATACTTATCTAAGTAAGTGTTTTTTTTACGTTTATTTGTTGTTATCATGTATAATGTATCTCTTTTTGTGTATTACTTATTATTTGTTTATTGTTATGTAACTAATAAATTTAATATTCACTACAACAAATCCCTTACTTTCTTGACACTTTAGTAATGACGCTTTTCTTTAGCGTCGAAGGCATAGTTACCCCGCCTTTGTCTATTGACACATGTTCACGTCAAAATTGGATAGACCTGATATAATTGGCCTTTGTTCCCACCTATGAGCGCCTAAACGAAAAAAATTTCCTCACCATTAAACATTTGAAAAAATTCAAGAACCGCTTAAAAAAATTAAAAGACCCACAAACCCTAACTTTTCAATTCCTCTCACAAAACACAAATTGCAAGCCAAAAGCACACAAATCCAAATTGTTGTTCATCTCTCATCGATCAATCTAGTATACGAGATAGCTAATTTGTCTGTAATTCCTCTATTTAACAGTTCATCTTATTTGTTTTCTATCTCCAAATTTTAGGGGCCTCTTATGGTCATATCCAAGAACTTCAAACTTTGATAATATAAGAATTCTACAATATAATCATGTTTCATGGCATCAAAGATTTGTTATAATTGTCTTATCTCTTTAAGGTGTTATCCAATCATTATTATGTAGCTTTATTTTACGTTTTGTTACTTTATTAGCTTAATATGCAATTCAATTGATTTATTTTGTCATATGAACGTTTCTTTGATTTGTTTTAACTATTTTGAATTTTAGGGTTTGTTCATCAAGCTTTGTCGTTAATGAACAATTAGGAAAAAGTCAAAATTACTCCTATATTTTGCATCTGAGCCTATTTGGGTGCCCAGGCATCACTCTCTAATTACTGGACATAGTTAGCTGCTCATTGCTATGTGTAAAGAAATACCATCAAATTTATATTTTGCAGCCTTTGTATTACTAGACAGAGTTTGGCCTTAGTGAAGCTACTTCATACTCCTTGTGAACTACTCCCTCCATTTCTTATTGATCTTCTCTTATTTAATAAAATACTCCTCATGTTCGAAGAGAATTTTCACGATTCCTTACAATGTAAAATAAAATTAGTCATGTGGAATCTTGTTTATCTTATGTTAGTCAATGATCTTACCAATCAGAGTTGACATCATAATGTGAATTATTTTGTTGTTATTGACACATAGATGGGGTAAGAATGCGTACCCCCTTTACCTCGTACTTTACGAGAGCCATTGAAGTACTAGGGTAATGTTGTTGTTGATTGTTGACAAAGAGATGAGGTGCATCACTAACAAACACTATCTTCGCAGAATGATGGTTTACCTACTCCATCCTTCAATTCTTTTTTTGTATGTTATTCTGTAATGGTGTACATTAAGTAGTTCACAAATTTTGGGTGTTTGTCAACAAGGAAAAAATACTATCTCATAAGTGTTTCATCATTTTTTAACGTTGTTTTGGTGTTAAATATGATAACCCTTGTTGTTTTTCAATAAATGTAAATGGCTCCAAAAATTGTGCTAAATACGATAACCTTTCAGTTGTTGTTATGTTGTTGTGCATTATTATAATTTTATTGGCTATTTAATTTGAGCATGAAACACTTCTTAGTTCTTATTTGGTTGTGATGTATTCTATTTACGTGTGAAACATAAATGAGATAATATAAAGAGAATGGTTGTGGCTCCCTTAATGCCTGGTAAATGAGAACTGCCAGCTTTCATTCCTAGTATTTTGAAGACTAAATTTCAGCAACTCTCAAAGAAAATTCATTGTTAAATAGCGTTTCATTTTTTTGAGGTTGATTATAGCCTGGTTTGGCTATAAAACTGAGAGGGATAGGGAGGGAAGGGTAGGTGATATATGGAATGGAAGGAGAGGGGAAATGGAAGGGGAACAATTTGCCTGATTCCTGATTCACATAATTTCGTACTATGTGGTTCTTCCAATACAAACTCTATATTTGTTGCTTAAAATGTTTGGGCTGTTACATTAGATCCTGTCTCAGTAGTCATAGGTTGTGGTTAGTCTTTTCTTTGTTTAACTAAATTAATGAATTGACAATTCTTACTAATTGTTAGGTTATCGCACATATTTAGGAACGGATGCTAAAACAACCTTTGAAGCTGATTGCAAAGAAGTCAATGAAGTTGTAAATTGTACTGAAAATAACATTATTCGTTATTGCATGGGTCAATAAGTAAGTGTGATAACTTCCTTGTATATAGATTATATGTGCTAATCTCTTGGTTGTTTTGTAGACGTACGACTTCAATATCGTTGTTGTTTGTCACAGGTTTGTCCACTCTTGCTATTCTTTGTTTCTTTAGTAAAATTCTCTCTTTTAGACAAGAAACCTATAACTAAAACATTTTAACTTCTAATTAACAAAAAAAGTCAAAAGATATTGGCTTGTAAGAGGTAAAATAAATGTTTTTAACTTTGAGTGGCTATTCTTTATACTTCATTTTTGTACTTAATCTACTGTTTTTATTTATAATATATGATGCTCTATTTTTGTTCCTATTCGAATGGTTAATCGCTGGTAATGCGTTGCTGTTTGCTTATATTTACCATATTCCAACATAAATTTAAAGAATATGAGGACCTATAATATTGTTACATTAATGTCTAGGTACTTTGAAATTGATTATAATGTGAATGTTGAAAGCTGTAGATGAAAGAGATATTATTCTTGCCAACCCCTCTTTTATTTGTTTTGTGGTAAGAATAACATAGAAGATAAATAATACAAGTGTTTGATCTGTGTTCACTTCAGTAATGCTAAAACTAAGATCTTTCTGATTTTAACATTCTAAGAGAGTCAAGAGTGGTTAATATTACCTATTCTTTAGTAATTTGTCGTGAAACCTTTGTCTATCCAGCAATTCTCCCTTAAGACGGGGCGGCCCGTCTTAAGCTTAAGACGGGCCAAGCCCCTCTCACAAAGTGCAAGTGGGTGGACAATTGAGGGGCAAATGGATCCCCCCACTTCCACTTTGTGAGAGGGACTTGACCTGTCTTAAGCTTAAGACGGATCATGTCGTCTGAAATGAGAATTTGGGTTGTCTATAAATAATTGTGACTGTTCAATAGCTGAAATTTCGAGAGGTTACTAGGCATACTCATCTTGCATGTGTTGTGCTTGACAATATACGTATGACATTTCTGAAAAAGAATCAAGTTGGTGGTTGTCTACGTAATGAGTAAGAAATATTGGTTGTCTACTTTGGTTCATAGTTCATGTACATACTAGATACTCTAAATTGTAATATAGGCTGGAGTTCATTGTTCCACCACAATGACTGATTTTAATGCCAAGCAAAACAGAATTACTTTGCAGCCCCATAGACGAGGTACATGGCAGCCCCATAGACTAGATAGTGATATGTTATGTACAGTGACTTAAAAATCCTTGTTGCTACAGGGACTTCATGGATTGGCTGGATTTCAAGGTTCAGTGGCAAACTTGGATTTTAATGGACGAGTTCGATGGACATATTTATGCTAGTTAAATGTAGTAATAAAATGGTTTTTTTTGTTGTACATAAATGTATATTTCACCATGTCTTTATTGAATTTTTTCAACTCTTAGAATAAGAGTTAGTTCTGTATGAATTTTTTCCTTCAAAATTTATACTATAATTTATTAAATTTGATCTCTTTCTATTATTCACTACTACAAACTGTTTTATGTAAAATTATGATTCCGACTATCACAATATTTGGTAAAAACAAATAACAGGCACTCAGGCAGGCATAAAAAGAGTGGCACCACAAAATATTGACGCTTTTGACCGTGAAGAAAATTTCGTTTGAAAGTCTACTTTCCTGCATAAAATATTTTATGACCCAATATAGTGTCGAAAATTGAATATATGACATCTAAGAGTGTCACGAAATATGACAGAATAATGCGTCAAGATGGGTTAGATGACATTATAAAGCGTCGAGATTATTGACATAAAAAAGCGACAAAAAATTCTGACGCCCCAAATTTTGACGCTTTTTTGAAGCGTCGAGAACTTAATTTCTGACACTTAAAAGCGTCGAGAATCACTAAAAAAAGCGTCAAGAACTTACTTTTATGATAATATCGAAATATATTGAATATTCAATCATATATATAATTTTGATAATAAAAAGTATTATATTTCGATATTATTTACGAACTAATAATTTTGAAGTCGTATAATATTATAGTTCACGTTTTGAAGTAAGGACACAAGAATTCATTAATACTTTGTTTGCTTTCACCATGTTCAATCTTTACATATCAGCTATGATCTTAAAGTATTAATGAATTTGAGTCTCAATTTGATAAGGTTCTCACTTAGATAGTCTCAATTTGATAAGGTTGTCACTTAGTTTTCCTCCAAGCTAGTTAATTATACGAGGAAAATATTGGACATTAAACTCAATATGAAATTGTCATTTTATATATACACCCATGAATATTAGTTCGTAAATAATATCGAATTATTCGTTCCTCCCTCCTGCAAGCATTCATAATACTTTGTTTGCTTTCACCATTCTTAACATATCTCTACAAGTTCTGTCAACAGTGGACCAAGGAGGGGGTGAAAGAAAGGCAATGTATATTGATGCTGAGGGTACTTTTAGGCCTCAGAGACTCGTATTAATCCATTAGTATTATATTTCGATATTATTTACGAACTAATATTCAATATTACGAACATTTACGAACTAATAATTTTGAAGTTGTAACTTTAAAAAATATTATTTACGAAGTAATAATTTTATAGTTAATTTTATAATTTTGAGGTTGTATAATATTATAGTTGTATAATAGTTTAATAATAATATCTTCCAATTTTTAATTTATAATATTATTGTTTTATAAAAAAAAAGTAATGCTTACGATTAAGTAATGTAATTTTATGAAAATAATACTAAGAAACTCTTGAAAATATTTGGAATAATTAATTAAAAAACCTTAAAGTTTTATTTGATTAACTTGAAACAGAAATACAACATTGAAAAATGACAGTTACAACATTAAAAAAAGACTGAATATAACAGTGGTTAATAAGAAAACGTAACTAGTCTAAATAATATCCCACTCAGTAGTCTTAATCCATTGTGCCGCAAATAGGCTCGTGATCCTCGTCATCGTAATCTGAAATATCATCCATAAAGTTGGTTGGTTCATATTCACCCTCACCAAATGCGGCCAGCATGTCCTCCTCGGTTGTAAGCTCTTCATAAACTTTCCAATAATAAACCGGTTCCCGCCTAACAAAGACTCAACCCTCTCCAGATAGAAGGTCCCTTAAGGCGGACTGATCCACTACTTTGAACAACCTTTTAATCATGCTTTCTAATTCATCTTTTCAGGATCTTAGTTCCTCTCATTTTGTGGTCCATGTATCTGAATTTATAAATAAAATATATATAATAAGTTGAATGCAAAACATAAAATAAGAAGAGAATGATTAATATATTACCGAAGGTAGTGTTGGCTGGCATGGAGGGAGTGAGTACAGCATTAGCATTGCCTGTAAATATGCCATTGAGCTTACTTAAGGGTGGAGCACCAATAATAAGTCCATGTAAATATGTTCCGTAATTAATAATTTAAGACGAGTTTGAAAATTATCCGGCTCGTCCCTAATTCTATCTATTTCCCTCTGCACTTCCTGAACTTCAGAATCCCAATTATCAGACATTGTTAACTTTTGTTGTGGTGAGGTGTTGGTGGTTGAGGAGGGAGGAGTTGTGTGAAAATAAGTTTTAGGAAGGTGTTATTTATAGGGAAAAAGGGAGGGAGTGATATGCCAGTTGTTTGATCATGGTTGGTTCTATCCTGATTACGGATAAGATTGAGTAATATTGATTGGATAAATGAAATCTCACTTTTGTTTTTCATATATTAATTATCTGCGTATTAAATAAAAGTATTTAGTTAGTCAATGTTTTAACCCTTTTTTTTCTGGTTGTTCCGTTTGTCTGATGTGTAATTGTTTATATGTTAAAACCATTTATTAAAGAAGCTAATTCATATTTAAATCTTTTACAGTTATGGCATCTTCTTCTTCTTCCCAGCCTAGATGTTTCCAGGATCCCCTCTGTGATACACTATTTTGTCTCCAGGAAAAGCATATATCCGCACAGGTTTTTAAGTCTGAACGTCCATCTAATGTTGCCGCCTTAGCACGTAGAGCGGACGGTAATGTATGGAGAGAGTGGGCGTATGAGATGGAGAATTGTCAAGGAACGGCAAATTACGTCGCGCAGATGGGCTTTGGGGCATTTTTCAAGTTAGGAAACATGAGAAACGACCACTCTCTTTTGCATGCACTGCTTGAGAGATTTCGTGCCGAGACCCACACATTTCACCTTCCAGTAGGTGAGGCGATGATTTCTCTGGAGGATGTTGAGGTCCTCCTTGGTCTTAGGGTCGATGGTTATCTTGTGGGGTCTAATCCCACCGGTTTGGTGGTTCCCGACACTGCTTGGGATTCCTATGTTCAGGAGATGCTTGGTTTAGAGAATCTTCCCCATGGGCGTTCCTATTTTGAAGCCGAGAGGTTGGTCACGTCACACTTGGAAACTAGGATACGTAGACCCGCTACGTTGACTGAGACCGACATGCAGCAGCGTGCTCGTTGTTTTGTTCTTTGGATGTTAGGTAACGGGTTGTTTATCAACTCTAAGAAGCAACATGTTCACAAGGATATGGTTATGTGTGTAGCTGACTTTAATGTGTGCAGTGGCTACAGTTGGGGTTCAGCTGTCTTGGCTTACTTGCTGCATGATATGTGTAAATGTGTTTTACGAACCCCCTCGGACATTATTTACATGAACGGAGCCACACAACTGGTGCAATATTGGGCGTACGAGCGGATATCTATTTTAAGGCCTCAATTTCGCGCGCAAAATGATGCGCCGGTTGGCATGCCAGTTACTGGAGGTCCTTTAGGTAGTCGTTACACCGACCGCCGTTGCATGAAAGTGAATTTGCCGTATTATCGGGATCAGTTGGCCGCCTTCTCATGGCAACAGGTAGTACTCCTTTTATTAGAGCGGGGACCATTTATTTTTTATTTATTGTTACCATTCGTTACCTAATTTGTTTCCGTTTACATTTTTTGTAGTTCGAGTGGACCCCTTATAGGAACATCCTTCATAATTTACCAGATGAGTGCAAGAGTGGCTGGGGAATATACCTCTCTACCGTGCCTCTCATATGTGGATTTTGGGTTGCCTTCCACAACCCGCATCGATGTATTAGACAGTTTGGTGGTGTCCAAGCGGTGCTTGTTGGTGGACTTGTATTGACAGAGAACAACTGGAAGATCCATGTGGCTAATAAGTATTTGACAAAAAAACCGTGGATAAATGGAGGAATGACCACCTACTAGAGTATATCAACATGTGGAACGATAGGCGTCAACAGATTATTTATACAGGGCCGCTTGATCCTAGTAGGGTTCCCGAAGTAGATCCGCGTTATGTAGCATGGTATCTAGATAACTGTGTTCGTTATATTTGTGATCCAGACGTCAGGACTATTAGCGGGTACAATCCGCACGGAGAGAGGTTGTTGTATACGGTATGTTTTTATATTTTTCTTTAGTTAAATTAGTTAAATCAGTTAATTGTTTCACCTTATGTAATGCGTATTGTATTTAATTTAATTTAATTTATTTTGATTTTGTAGAACCAGCGTTTGACTGATCTCCGTCAACGTGTGCAAGGGTGGAGTGATCAATATTTTGCTTACGAAGTAGATGCTTATCTTGGAGGTGTAGCCAAGAGTCCTTGGGTAGATCCTCCTACTACCATGCCACCTACTCAGGTTATGAGGAGCCCTCCCGCCGCAGATGCCGAACATGAGATTCCACCAGTGAGACAACGGAGACATAATCGGACACGCGAAGAGGCACGGACAATGCAACAAGCTTACAATGCTCAGCATCAGCACCAACACCAACAGGAGGTGGTTGTTCCCCAACAATGGTCCCAGGATCCGGAACCACATTTTCCGCAGTATCAAGTCCAACAAGGTAGATTCATGGGCTTGTAAGGGCTTGACTTGGATGATTTGAATTGGGAACAAATACAAACTACTATTAGTGATGCTGGTGGATTGAGTGGAGCACATGGTGACAATGCTGGGGGTAGTGGTGCTGGTGTATATGGTGGAGTCGGTGGTAGTGGTGATAACTGGGGTGGATACGATTATTGTATGACGAGCACTACCTACCCTACCGGTGGTGGATATGATGGAGCTGTGACCGGCACTACCTACCTTAGTGGTGGTGGATATGATGGAGGCATGACCGGCACTACCTACCCTAGTGGGAGCGGATATGATGGAGGTATGACCGGCACTCCCTACCTTAGCGGTGGTGGATATGATGAAGGTATGACCGGCACTACCTACCCTACCGGTGGTGGATATGAGGGTGACGGTTTGCATTTGAGTTTGAGTTTGAGGCCCACTGACCAGTCTGCAGTTGTTGATGCTTCACAAAGTGTGTATATGACACCCGAACAAGAGCTTAGGCATCTGAACAGACCCGTTGGTCGTCGGGATAGTAACCAACACGTCAGACCAACCCAAGGCATTGGTTTTGGTACTCGTCCTAGACGTATTTTCACACCCGAAACAGACGATGAGGATGAGTAGTTTATTTCCGTCTCATGTAATTTGTGTGGCTTTCGTTTTTAAAATTATTTGTGTGGCTTTCGTTTTTTAAATTATTTGTATTCGTTTCCTTTGTATTGTATTGAGACGCTTTGAATTGATGACTAGATTATTGTACAAGGGTCTTCGTACATTAAGATAAGAATTACACAATGATGGATGCTAATCACTCTCATCTCTCTCGGCAACTCTATCTGTCGGGGGATGTGACATTGGACAACGTCTTCGTTAATGGTTCATGTTCCCACAACGCGTACATGGTGGTCCACTTCTACCATTACCACGTCTCATAGTGTAATCTATCGCCTCTAATTTACGATTAACAGTTCTACTACCTGGACCTGAATGCCTAACTAGTCTAACCTCATCAACCTCAAGTGACCAGTCAACAGTTGGCCACATCCCACAACCCATAACTGGATGAAAGTTTCCTGAATACTGCCCTCTCTAACCTTCCATCGTATAAAATCGGTTGATAGTCATCAATGGATCCTGATAAACAGAATTAGCGACCGCAATCACATGGAAGCAAGGAAACCTATTGTTCTGCCACTTACCGCAACTACAAACCCCTTCAAGGTGTTTCACCTCGAACTTGTGGCCCCTTTCATCAACAACCACAAAACAATCTCCCCAAGAGGTAACCTTCTATTTTGTTGAGTCCAGCATATTTGCCATGTAAATGCCCATCGGATGTGGGGGTAGTGGAGTGTTGCAGGCGTTGATTTTAGGAAGATGTCTTCGGAATATATAGGCACATTTCTCAAGAGTACTCTCAACCATGGCTCTAATGGGTAGGTGACGTGCTCCTTTGAGAACGTCGTTATAGCTCTCCGACATGTTGGTCGTACTCAGCCCCCTTCTAAAGCCACCATCCTCAAAGAGTGTCCACATCGTTGGGTCAATTTGTTGTAGATACTCAGCAGCTTTGGGGTTTAACTCATTCATTCTATTCCAAGCATTCCAGTATTTCGTCTGATTGAGCTCCGTCCCCAAGATCTGACAAGCCTCCTTCAATCTCTTTCTCCTAAAATTTGTCAACAAATTGGCTTTGATGTGCTTTAAGCAAAATCTGTGCAGCCCATATGAAGGGTACTTCTGCAACATCACTTTCATCGCCGCAATTATACCTTCCAAAACAACCGACGTAAGTTTTAGTAACAATTTCAACAAACAATAATAAAGTGAAGAATTTTTAAAATATAAAATACCTATATGCCTGTCCGAAATCACACAAGTGAAACGATCTTTGATGATCGACTTCTTCAAGTTATTCAAGAAAAAAGTCCAGCTAAGTGTAGTCTCATTATCAACAAGAGCGAATGCCAGCGGCATTATGTTGTTGTTAGACGTCTTGCAAACAGCAACCAACAACTTCCCTTTGTAGGATCCACGAAGATGTGTCCCGTCCACAGAAATAACGGGATAGCACTCTTGAAAAGTGGCAATGCAAGGAGCAAAAGACCAGAAAACATACTTCAACACCCGCTGGGGCAAATAATTCGTCCCTTCAGAAAACTTGTACTTAACATACGTTCCCGGGTTAGCGACCTAAACAAGAATGACGGGAAACAGATGAAATAACATTATAAATTCAAAATAATAGAATCCCCTAAAAAAACATATTAACACACCTGAAGAGCCGCCATATACCTAGGAAGGTCTCTGACATTGCGCTCCCAGGACCCGTACACGGCCTCGATTGCCTTCCTCCGCCCGTGCCACGCCTTACTGTAACTCACATCCACGTGAAACGCTTTTTTCACATCGAGTTGGACAAGTTTAACTTTATATCCAGTATCCTGTTTAACTTCATCCATAACCAACACACAAATTTCCCGGGAGGTAACGTTATTTCTCCTACTCGCGTTAGAAGCTCCGGCACAATTGTGCTGAGGAGTCCAAACAACAATCTTCCACAACCCAGAACCCCTCTGTTGTGTCGCTCGCACCTTCCAACCACAGATTACACCGTTAAGCAACTCCTGAGGGTAACTTGTGGCTCTAGTCCCACACTCAACAGCCCACGTCTTTTTACGACTCTCAACCGTTCGATACGAAACCCCCCTCTTCGAAGACCAACTTGTCATGGCATTTTGAACATCTACCGTAGTTTCGAATAGCGTACCACCGACGATATTGTCAACGTTTCCATCAAACATTTTGGAAAATATAGACCGTGAAGAACGGTCAGGCTCATCACGGACAGCAGAATAGACATAATGGTCAATAGGGACATGAGGTACCACCTCATCCTCTGGGTCTGAGCTAGAGAGGTCTAAACTTGACCCAGAACAGGAACTAGCTAGATCGGTGTTAATGTCATCTAACCCAAAACCACTAAAATTGGAAGACATGACGTTATAAGAAGGGTCATCGCTGTCCTCGTCACCATCGTTTTGCGCTTCTAGGAACACATTCAAATCTAATTGATGTCGGTTGCTAGGCTCACCAACATCACTTACCCGTCTACCTCCCAACAGAGCACCCTGACTAGATCCTCTAAACTCATAAGAGGGTTGAATGAATTGGGACGATGGCAAAGGAGGAGCAGTGGGCTGTAACATAACATACAACTCCGGAAGATTAAACGCATACATATAGATTGCACATACAAACTGGTTATCCTTGATATAAACATAACTTCTTCTACCAGACAAATCTGTCCACACAAGTGTGAACGACATCTGTATGACTCCGAGATCGACATTGCAATACATATTAACCTTCTCAACCAGATCATCAAACGAGAGCTGCCGATCGGCGAGAATCATACCATCAGCTCTACACATCGTCTCTCCCACAACACCACCGACCCAAGGAACCCCGGAAGTCCATAAACAAGATAAAAAAAATGGAGCGTTAAATGCCATTTTCAGATTGGTGTTCGTTTAAAGTGGTGAATGTTTGAAAAAATTTATTTAATGAAGTGTATTTTTGAGGTTACCGTAAAGTAGTGTATCGAAAATGAAGTGTACATACAACTCAATTAGGGATTAAATAGCGTAGAATGTGGTGTGAAATTAAAGTAACCAGAAATCGCCAGTCCAACTGGCTATTCCAGAAATCCCCAGTCAAACTGGCTATTTCAGAAATCACCAGTCAAACTGGCAAAAAGGGAAATCACAAAAACGCCAGTTCAACTAGCTAAAACACTACTTTTGCTTACAAAAAAAATTAATTCCAAGGGATGGTTACAAACATTTTTGTAACCCCTGATATTTACTCCACACCAATGACGTGAGGAATTTGCACAGACATGCCAAAATCTATTATATAATGATGATTAAGGGATATGACTTATAATAGTACGCAACATGGAATCCATACGGCAATACAAACTTTTGAAATTAAGTACAGTAGAATTCCAATTTGTTTATACTGACATGATTGCACATAAATACCGTAACAAAATTAATGGCAGTAAAACTTTTATGGTAAATTAATCAAGTCTAAACCTTGCTCTGATACCAAATGTTAGATATACTTTATGATTTCGATAATAAAATCAGTTCCAAGAATCAATATAGACTTGAATTAATTCAACCCTAATACAATTGATAAGACAGAATAAAGGACTAACCTTGATCCATGTCTTACAGACGCAATCAATACGATAATAGGAAGTATAAACGATTGTTTCTCCTCCTTAACCCTTCTTTGATATTCCTTGATGATGGAGATAGGAAATTGTCTTTTCTTTTCTTTAATTGTACGTTTATCTGTTTTTTCAGAGTGAATATGATTATATATCTTACAGTATCCCATCATATAATTATATAATGATGTGTCGTACCTTTTCACAATCAAACCCGTTCGTACCTTTTCGTGAAAGACGACTTATAATAGGGTAAGGTAAGAGGGAATAATAATTCCCGGACTTTAATTACTTTAATTGAGGCCGATCCATCACGGTGTCATCTTTTATATTAATGTCGTAATATTTAATATGAACGTAACTATTATTTAAACCCGAAACACATAGGCCATTTGAATATTATTAAATATTCTAACATATAGTCCGTATATATCAATATTTATCTTTACATTTTGGGGAAAAAATATAGTTATCTTTCATTATTGCTTCCTGTTGATGTTGTGTTTATAATCGATTGTGAACTCATTTCTTTTGGTTTTTCTAACGCGTGTCCATAGGGCACACTTTAATAAGTTGAATATAAAAAACTTTATAAGATATTATCACTAATTACCGTAAAAGTAAGTTTATACTTTGCATTTCTGATGCAAATATCTTATAAAAATTTCCATATTCAAGTTATTAACGTGTGTCCTAAGGGCACACGTTAGAAAAAAAACCGCGTTAATTTTTAGAATATTTTTTTTGTAACAAAGAAAACCGCAGCTGCTACCCTTGCTGGGCTCTGGGTAAGCCCTTGAGTATACGTGATAGCATGCAAACTACGCATATCTGGAAAGCTATCGATCCGGGGGTTACAAGCTCGAAGTATAGAATCTATAGCCTCAATTTCGCCCAAGTTTTAACCACTATACCACACACTCTCACGAATATTTTACTTTTTAGAATATTACAAGAGAAAATTGATAACACTACATCTTTACATTTTAATAAAGTTTAAATTATGAACACACTGTTATGAAATCTTTTGTACTCTAATAATCTTATACTCTGTAATGTTGAATCATTTTAACAATATATCGAATATGCCAACTAACAAGCTAAAGAATAATACATAGTAGTATCAAGAATAGTCTTCATGAATCGAAGATGTTTTATTCTAGTGGTTGAGACGGAGGTATGGTGGATAATAAGTCCCAGCAGATTTAAATCCTCCTCCCCTCTATTTTAGTGCAATTAAGCGTGCACTTCGTTTGACGAAAAAAGAAAAATAGTTTTCATGAACTATTATACAGTCAGGGGAAAAGCACAAAAAAAGGCTATTACGTCCGCATGTCACTTGAGATGGAATGACCATTTCTAGCCCATATAGGCTACTCGACATGTGATTTAATCACAAAATAATGATTATGATATACAAGTCCATATTATATACTCACAATTACAAGTCTAACAACTAATAAAATCCATTTAATCACTCAAGGAAAAAAAATATCTACATTTTGTAAGTAATGGGATATGAAACCCGGTCACCAAGATTGATGAAGCTCCCTCACCAAGATTGATGAAGCTCCCTCACCAGTCACCACTGTGCTAAACTATCTTTCTAACTATTTACTGCGTTAAATATATGTATATTGTCTGTAGTATTCCAGATTTTTTGGGTAGTAAAAATCAGTCACTACTAGTTTTAAACATGTGCAAACTGCACGGGTATGAAGTTTCAAATTCGTGT
Organism: Heliosperma pusillum; assembly: GCA_022085475.1. Lineage (NCBI taxonomy): Eukaryota > Viridiplantae > Streptophyta > Magnoliopsida > Caryophyllales > Caryophyllaceae > Heliosperma > Heliosperma pusillum. Next base: position 90,559 of record JAIUZE010074798.1, read on the forward strand.
CTAAAATAATGTTAAAATGATGACTGAGTTTTGCATAAAGTCATATTTAAAAACCGCAATTTAAATGATTGACAAATTAGTATATCCAACAATGGCCATTTTAACATGTTTAAAACTTACAATATATTAACAAAGTTAAAATGGGGGACGCTATCCCCGTGTAAAATACAAAAGTAATGCCTGCACATGGCAAAATGAACAAGTGCAAATTGCACGGAATATATAGTGTATTAAGCTTATTGTGTAAATTGCACGGAATTGCTAAGGATACTTGTTACATGGTCCCGTGTAAATTAATTTTGGTGTACGTCTCTTGTTTTTTCAATCATTTTTTAACTAAATTTATAATACACACCTTCATAAAGAAAATCTATCTAAATGTGGAGTATAGGCTCAAACCGATACACCCGTCAAATAATTAACATTGTTTAGTAAGACCATTTTATGATAATACCCATCTATTAATATTTAGACTCAAATACAAACTTTTTAAATTATTTAGTTTTAATTTTGATAAACCCGTTACTCGTCACATTCATTTTGTTGACTTTTTTTAAGTTTTTTGTGAGTAGTATTTTAATGAAAGACAAAAAAAATTGGGCAAAGGGAATATTTTGTAATAATTGCAGATGCATTTAAAACAGTTTATCACATTCTAAAATATCATATTATTAAAATAATATATAAAATTTACTGTTAGGCTTCTTTATTTGGACTCCTTTCACTATAAGATGATATTTATTACTCCCTCTGTCCCAGTCAATTGTTATCATTTGCTTTTTTCACGTTTGTTGATTCGCATTTCATTTCGTGAATATCTTTAATTACTTATTTGTAAAAATTATAAATTTTTGATATTCTTAATGTGTTTACCAAGACGAATCAAACAAGATCTCACATGACTATATCTTATGTTACGTACTGAATTTTTTTTTGAAGATTCTCTTCACATATGAATAGTAACCAAAAAGCAAATGATAATTATTGATTTGGGACGGAGGGAGTATTGTTATTATACGTATTATTTAAACCCTAAAAATCTACCTCATCCTTTCCTTATTCATCAAACCTCAATGGGTATTTTGTGCACCGTATATTATTTTGTACACAATATCAATCAACAATTCTATTTTTCTTTATAATATGAGTAGCGCTTCCCTCACCACCTTTGTTAAACTTGCCTTCAGTTCGGTTATTAAGCTTTTGTCTTATGGGAAAACTCCCATATCAGCATCAATTGGAAACAATAATAGTTATTTGCTGAAAATTAGAATATCAAATCATT